>PVJA010003823.1:0-64072 GCA_004027025.1 Myocastor coypus | reverse complement strand
CCAGGGTAAACAGGCGGGAAACGGGAGCTGGGGCCACTTCCCGGCGCAGGGTGAGGTCATGCTGGCAGAAGACGAGGATGGCAGCGCATGGAGCTGGGTGGGCGGCCCCCTAGGGCAGTAAATGGCCCGCCGCCTGCAGCCTCCTGCCCGGCTCCAGCTGCTGACTTAGGGCTGAGAGACAGAAGCCAGGGCGTGAAGCCCACAACAGGCGAGGGCAGAAGGTGAAGCGGCTAGGACTCGCGAGGCCGCAGGCGCAGGTGCAGAGCTGCTGCGCAGAACTCCAAGCGTACAGGGAATTATATCGAGAACCGACCAAACAAATGAAGCAACGTCAGGGAGACCACAGCAAAGAGCCCCCTACAGAGCGAAGAGACAGCTTCCAGGATGGAGAGAAGTATGCCACCTACTCCTCAGCCAGAGGACTGACACCTGGAGTAACGGGCCCCTGGGGCTGACGAGACTGCTGCGCAGCGGAAGCCCCTGCCTGGCAAGCGCGAGGACCCGGGCTGGATCCCCAGGACCGCATGCTGTGCCGGCCCCTGAACCCCAGGCGCACCATACCGGTCCCAGGAATCGGGCGTGGTGGCGCACACCTGCCATCCTGGCACTGGGGAAATGACAAGGAGAACCGCCGTGAGTCCAAGCTGTAGAGCAAGACCCTGTACCAAATAAAGAAAAGACTTTTTTTTTTAATGACTCTTAAAAGAGACTCAGCTGAAAATCAGGCAACTAAAATGCACAAATTTTTCTCAGAAGAAGTACAAATGTCCAATAAATACTTGAAAAACTCGCTCGGCTTCGCTGGCCCCTGGATAAGTGCACACCAAGGCAATACTGAGATTGCACTATTCCAGAAAGCATGGCTATGGTTCATGGTTCAGACGCTGGTACGTGTGGGGAGCGTAAGCCACGAAGACCACTCTGGAAAGCAGTGCAGAGATCCTACAGAACATGGTAGAAATTCCATCCAACCCGGCTGTTTCCCTCCTCAGAACTTTCCCAAAGCATTGCACCGCAGGGCTACATGCACAGCCACACAGAGGGCTCAGAATGTCCAAGTCCCGAGGGTGGCCTGTGTGTCCACGCAAGACAAAGAGATGAAGAGGGGATGCTTTATACACAGCAGAGCACTGCTCTGCCTTAAGGGATAAACTTTATTTGTTTGTAGGAAAACATATGCACCTTGAGACCATAATATCCCGTGAAATCAGTCAGCTGCAGGAGCTTCAGTGCTGTGTGGTTTCCCTTATATATATATATATATATATATATATCTATATATATCTATATATATATATATAGATATAGATATATATAGATATATATAGATATATATATATCTATATATATATATATATATATATATATATATATATATATATATTTTTTTTTTTTTTTTTTTTTTTAAGAAAAGGTAGACGCAGGCCTAGTGACCCAGGTCTGCAATTCAGCATTCGGGCTGAAGCAAGAGGATCAGTGTCAGTTAGAAGGTATCTCCTAGACTACACAACAAGTTCCAGGTCAGTCTGAACTGCACAGCAAGCATCTTGTCTCCAAAACAACAAGCCCAGACTATAAATAAAGAACGAAATGGAAGACAGATACATGGGAAGGGACCAGGAGATGGCCAGCCAGAGGGTGATGCGACATGGAGAGAAAAATAACTGGACAGGCCACGTCCACGCGCCAAGTGCCCACCGTGGAAGCAGTAGTTATGTCATGGGGGGGACACCCAAGTGCAGATGGTCCTGTGCCACCGGCCACGGACTAAAGCAGCCCTGCTCCCCAACCCCCTCCTGGATCTGCTCTTCCTCTCTCCGTCAGCTTCCCCCACACACTGGTGTCACACTCCACCCCTGCAGGCCGGTAGCTTTTCCTGATCTGAAATCTGGACCCCCTGAGCAGGACTGCATTTGTTTCCAAGCAACTATTGTGCCAGCCAAAGCCACCACTTACTTGGCGGCATGTCTGTGTCACCCAGACACAGCGTTTGATGCCACGGGGGCAAAGGAAATGGTGTCCTCCACAGCATACACATACATCCAGTGAGGGCAGCCAGGACCTGAGGAACACCCCTCTCTGCCACTCCACCACCAGCAGGAAGAGTGCCAAGCTCCCCACACCTGCTGCAGCTCAGTAAGGAGAGCTGGTGTAGGGCGCTTGCTCCTCACTGTCCAAGCAGGCCGCCGGGGCGCCCCCACCCCGGCCCTCCCGCCCCTCCTGCTCAGCACTGCCGGCAGTCAGGAGCTGCACCATGAGCTTGGCGCATGCTAACTCACTCACAACCTTACACCTGCGAACCAGGTCCTCTTACGAGGTATTGCTACTCTGCAGGTAAGAAAGGTTAACATCTCCCTCAGGTCACACAGGTCGTATGGCATGACTCAAGCCTGGGCAGGGTCCTCGCTGCTCCAGGTTTCTTAGCAAGGGAGCAGTGTGCCAGCCACAGCTTAGGGCCTTCCAGCACCCCAAGTTTACTCTTGTAAGGCACTTGTCCCCTGCACCAACCGTCTAACTGTCCCTCTGTGGCCCATCATCCAAAGGCAGGGTTAGCGCCAGGCAGAGCTGGAATGTCAGTGCTGCCACGGACGCCGCTGAGTGTGCAGTGCTCCAGCCACTGTCTCCGCTGCCACAGCTTGGAATCCCACACTCAGTAAACACATCTGTCACCACAGTCACCACCACGACAGCCCCACCAGTCCTGTAACAGAAAACCAAGGCAAACATCTGGGTGCCCGGAATCACACAGTCGGTGCATAGCTAATACCATCCAAGCACATCCTTGGAAAGTGCCGGCTGAGGAGCAAGTCCCCACAGACCTAGAAAGGTGCTATGACCCAGGAGGCTGCTCCCCAGGGTAGGGAGCTCCACCCAGAGAACATCAGGCCAGCAGGCTCATCCAGCGTGGCCTGCTGCACACGGACAGGAGACAGAGCACAGAGCTACGAAGAGCCTGTGTCGCCACCTCACTGCTGCCTGAGGTGGCCGAGGCAAGTGCCCAGGGTCAAGCCTGGACACTCAGATTCACAAATACTGGTCCAAACCCACCCTTCCCAAGGAGCTGGGGCTTAAGGACCCCAGTGCTATCCACTGCGCCCCGGATGCACTTGGCCCTGTGCCCTTGGAGTGGGCTCACGGGGAAAGCCACACATGGCGTGCCACGGGGGCACCCTGCTTGCCTCCATTTCTCACGTGGTTCTCACCAAGACCCCTCAAGGTCCACCCCAGTGCAGGTGGACAACGAGAGGGGAAAGAAAGCTGGACCACAGCTCCAGACTAAGCTTAGGACAAGGGCAGGAGGCTGTGGAGCTGTAGTCCTTGCTCACACCACAGAGGCAGTGCACGCCCTAGAGCTAGGGGAAAGAAGCCGCAAGGGACCTCGGCCCTGAACTCACACACCCGGCAGCCCTGGCAGGGGGCAACACAGCCACAGCGCCAGCATGGAGCTCACCCTCTGCTCACCTGCAGCCACTGTGTCTTCAGGCTTGGATTTCGAAGGAACACCGTTTTGATTTCTTCCAATTCCTTTTGCAGTCCTCTTCTAACATAAAATGCTTACAGAGTTGTGGGTAATGTCATTGTGATAATTTAAGACAAAACTAAAATGGCTATTTCTATACTTATCTGCCTCTGAGCCTAGGCAAGAGACCAAAGGACAGGAGAAACCAACAGCCAGCACCATACCATACGGGCAAAAGTGGAAGGCTTTCACCTCAAATACAGGAGCAAGACCAGGACTCCTAGTCACTGTAGCTCCGGAAACATTCCTCAAAGCAATTAGACAATAGAGAGAAACAAAAGGAGTAGGGGTCAGAAATAAGAAGAGACATTATCAGCATTTGAAGATGGCACGACAGGACCCCGAAAACTCTAAGAGTTTTGTAGAGTTAATCCCCAATTTCGGCAATGTAGCAAGATGCAAAGTCAACACCCAAAATCAGCAGCATTTTTGTACACCAACAGGGCTGGGGATATAGCTCAGTGGTATAGGTGCCTGTCTGGCAAGCACAAGGTCCTGAGTTTGATCCCTAGTGCTGAAAAGAAAGAAAGAAAGAAAGAAAGAAAGAAAGAAAGAAAGAAAGAAAGAAAGAAAGAAAGAAAAGAAAAGAAAAGAAAAGGAATGTTTTGTGCACAAGCAACAAATGCACTGAGAGAGAAATTAGGGAAATCATGCCATTCACAATAACATCCAAGAAGAACAAGAAGGAGGAGGAGGAGGAGGAGGAGGAGAAGGAGAAGAGGAAGAGGAAGAAGAGAAGAAAAAAGAAAGAAATACTTAGGAATCAATCTCACAAAGGACATAAAAGATTTATACAGTGAAAATTATGGTACTCTGAGAAAAGAGATTGAAGAGGATTTGAGAAAATGGAAAAAATATCCCATGCTCCTGTATAGGAAAAACCAGCATTGTGAAAATGACCATACTTCCAAACTTGCTACACAGACGCAATGCAGTCCTGATTAAAATACTATCAGTATATCCACATAGAGCTAGAGAAAACTTTCCGCAAATTCATTTGGGACCAGATGAGACCCAGAATATCAAAAGCAACCCTGGGGGTGGGGGGGCATGAGGTATCACAATCCCTGACCTGAGATTATGCTATAAAGCTACTGTGATAACATCAGCGTGGTACTGGTACAGAGACAGGCCTGAGGACCAATGGAACAGATCAGAAGATGCAGACACAACTGTAAACACACTGAGTCACCTTATCTTTGATAAAAGAGCCAAACAGGCTCAGTGGAAGAAAGATAGCCTCTTTAACTAATGGTGCTGGAAAAACTGGTTCCACATGCTGAAGGCTAAAGCTAGATTCATGCCTATCACCGTGCAGAAAGCTACAGTCAAAATGGATCAAAGATTTACATATTAAAGTAAAAACACTAAATCTTCCGGAGGAAAGCATAGGTAGAAATCTTAAAGACATAGGGATAGGTAGAATTCATGAACAAAAACCAAACTACACTGGAAATACTTCAAAGAATCAAGAACTGGGATCTTATCTTTTTGAAAAGCTTCTGCACTTCAAAGCAAATCTCCAGCAGAGTAAAAAGAAAACTCATGCCAGACATGGTGGCACACACCTGTAATCCCAGCACTTGGGAGGCTGAGGCAGGAGGATCATTGCGAGTTCGAGACCAGCCTGGGCTACAAAAGTGAGCTCAAGGCCAGCCTGAACTGCATAGCAAGACCCTGTCTCAAAAAGACAAGAAAAAAAAAAGAAAATTCTTGAATTGTGAAAAAATTATAGCCAACTCTCCCTCTGACAAATGCTTTCTGTCTAGAACATATAAAAAATTTAAAAAATTCATGACCCTCAAAGACCCAAGCCAAACATGGACATCTGAGATAAATATATACTTCTCAGAGGAAGAAATACAAATGGCAAGTAAATACATGAAAAAAAAAAAAAATTCAAAATTTTTGGTCAGCCAAGAAATGCAAATGAAAACAACACCAAAATTCCATCTCACCCCGGAAAGAATGCCTAACATCAAGAAGTGAGCCAGGAACAAATGCTGGAAGGGCGGTGGGGAAAAACACGTCTTTCTCCACTGCTGCTGGGCGTGCAGACCAGTACAACCACTGTGGAAAGCAGACCTTCTATTCAAGCCAGCTATTCCCCTCCTGGCTACTTTTCCAGAAGAACTGAAAACCTCACATCATAGTGATATAAATAAATAAGTTCTACTTTGTATTACCTCTAAAAAACAAATAAATTATTTTGGTGTGGGGGGCAAGTGTCTCCAGGGTGTCTGGGGTCTCACTACTAGGTCAGCCTCACAGTCATCCACTGTTTACAGCCTCCCAGCCTCCCAGTCTCAATTGCCGTCTCAGTGTTCCCCAGAAGCAGGGCCTCCATGGCAGGCCTGCAGATCAAATCCCTGGCCTCTGTGTCTGTCAGAGGGAGAGAAGCCCACCTCCGAAATCTGTCTCCCACACAAATCCTCAGCATGGCTTAAGGCTGTAGAAGGGAAGACCCTGCTGTACAAGAAGCTCAAGTCTGCTAAGACTTCTGTTATGGTTTGTGTCTAGTTGTCCCCCCCAAAAAACCTCATGCAGTCATGGGGTGAGGACTTCTAGAGTTTGAGACTAACTCATGATCCACTGGGATTGTGTGTCTTAGTACTGCTGGGATTATGGGTGTAGCCTAAGGTGGATATTCTGAGGCACAGAGGCTGAATGTAATATAAGAGGGACACAGCAAGAGACTCTCTCTTGGGCCCTGCGGGATGGTTCAGTGGTCTAAAGTGCCTGCTTGGAAAGGCTTGGGCGGCTGCAGGGACCGCGGTTCGATCCCCAGCACCACATGCTGTGCGAGCCCTGCCCTCAGGGTGGTTGAGTTGGCCATAAAAATACATAAATAAACAAACAGAAGTTCTGAAACAACCGGGCATGGTGGCGCACGCCTGTAATCCCAGCACTCGAGTTCGAGACCAGCCTGGGCTACAAAAGTGAGCTCAAGGCCAGCCTCAACTGCATAGTGAGACCCTGTCTCAAAAAGACAAAAAAAAAAAAAAAAAAA
Organism: Myocastor coypus; assembly: GCA_004027025.1. Classification (NCBI taxonomy): domain Eukaryota; kingdom Metazoa; phylum Chordata; class Mammalia; order Rodentia; family Myocastoridae; genus Myocastor; species Myocastor coypus. The sequence continues at coordinate 57,542 of PVJA010003823.1, read as the reverse complement.
AAAAAAAAAAAAAAAAAAAAAAAAAAAAAAAAAAAAAAAAAAGAGACTCTCTCTGTTGCCCTGGCTGGCCGGTTGCTTCTGTGATCGTTTTCCTGCAGTCCTGCCACCATGAACTGCTGCTCTCTGCCATGTGCCACTCAGCCTTAGAGCCAGATGAATATGGACTGAAATGTCCAGTAACTGTGAGCTGAATGAAGCTTTCCTTCCTTCATGGTGGGTGTCGGGTATTTGTCCCAGCAACTAGAGAAGAGTAACCGAGACAACTTCTGTGCAAAGCAAGGTCCCTGGCAGCTCATCCGCACCGCTGATGTGTCATCTAAGCCCCAGGTCAGTCACTTGGGTAACCCCGTCTGGAGCACCTGCTCGTGTCTAGGCACTGCCCCCCATGCTGGCATGCACGCCACACACAGATTTGTCCTCCAGGAATTAAGCATGGTAGGCAAGAGAGGTTCAGGCCAGGCATGGTGGTGCAAGCATGTAACCACAACCTGAGGCTGAAGCAGGGCGATAGCAGGACTAGAAGTACCCGCCTCCTCTTTCCTCCGTCCCAAGACAAATGCAGGAAGATCTACCCTGAGCTGCGAAGGTAAAAGAGAAGACCGGTGCCCCAGGGGCTGCTGGGGGATCAGGGCTCGGCCCAGCCACAGAACTGGGCACCCTGGAAGCCCGCGGCCTGCCTCATTTGGTAAGGAGCAGCTCCCCAAGAGGGACTCCGCAGCTGTTTGCCCTGAGATGCAACAGGCCAGCCCATCAGCTGGCAGAGCTCTGGGGTGGGCAGCAACACCAGTGCCGCTGTCCTGCAGAAGCGAAGAGGACAAGAAAGGGTTGTGCCTCCCACCCTGCCGCAGCGCAGAGTCCCCACAGCTGCTCTGGTCCTGCCAAGGTGTGGCCCTTTAGAGCCCATATCCAGGCATTCCATGCTATTTTACGATCTTTGGACAGCCATACAGGATTCACTGCTCCCTGGATACAGCCTGAAAGTGTCCACTGGACTGAGACTGAAACGCCGCTCTTCCAACAGCACAGTGCAGGCGGCAGGCCCTGCGGGCCGTGCCTAGAAACCACCCTCTCCCTGCGCACGGGGCTCCTTCCTGCCTCCTATGAGGCCTGGAGCCGAGGCACGCAGTCCAGCAGGGACAACTTCTCCCCAGGTCAGCTTGGGGAGCGCAGGACTCACCTGGAGGGAGCGGGGGTGTCCCTGCCCGCCCTCACCTTAGAGATGCAGCCGCCTAGTGGCAGACAGCCTCGTGGGGGCTCCACAGAAGCCCAAGGCCCTGCGTGTTCTCCCGCTCCTCACACTCTGCGTCATCCTCCACCTGCTGCCCCTTGCCCTTATCCCTGCCAGCTCAATACCCCTAAATTGGACCTCCGCGGGCTCCTTCAGGCCCCTGCACACTGGCTGCCTGCTGGGAAGGTCCAGATAGCAAGAGGCCCAGGTAGGGACCTGGGGGCTCCCTCTCCAGTGTGGCTCACTGCACCGCACACTTCTGCCCTGGTCGGGGTCTTCCTGCCATCTGTGGCTGTGCAGCCCCCAGATCTGCCTTCTGTCAACTGCGTCAGCTGGACAGAGAGAGAATCAAGCTCTCTGTGCTGCAGCTTCTCCATCTGTGAAACAGATTTACGTTGTGAAAATAAAATGAGTCAGGGGGCAGCAATTGCGTGGCGCATGCACCAGTGCACACCAAGGAAGAGCCGCTCTTCCAGCCACCAGAGCGGGACCTTGCTTCCCAGCCCATGCGCAGTTTTAGCCAAGCCACTCACTTTAATTGCTCCACAGTCCCACAAGCGCCGTGCCCCCACCTGTACGTCCCCAGCACATCTGCGCGAGCTCCCAGGAGGTCAGCATCCAGGGCTCCCGGACAAGCGCTCAAGAGAGAGCCCTCGACCCAGCTGCAGGTGGCAACGCACGTGTGCACCACATGCGCAGTCCAAAGTGGTCAGCACACAGTAGGTCCCACCTGAAGGATGAAGGCCATGAACCCTACAGGACAGGGTTTGAATTCCAGCAACAAGCAGAAGTGATCTCCTCCCCTGGGCCAATTGCCTCATCTATAGAAGACACTACTAGCCTGGAGCACGGCATGACAGAACGCGCCTGTACTCCCAGCACTCAGTGAGGCTGAGGCAAAGGGACTGCAAGTTCAAGACCAGCCTGGTTAACTTAGCAACTTAAAGAGACCCTGTCTCAAAGTAAAATAAAAAAATAATAATAATAATAAAGGCTGGAGATGAGGTCTTGCTTTCTGCCCCTTATGCCTCCCGCACCCCAAAACACTTGCCCTCCCAGCCTCACCGGATTGTTCTGCAGGAGATGAACAGGAGGAGAGGAACCAGAACTCCCCAGCTGGCAGGAGCGGCTCACTAGATGTTTTTCAGTCTTCTCTTTAAGAAGACAAAATAATTGACCTGGAGAGCAGATAATGCCGGACAGCACACAGGAGGTCATCCGCGTTTCCCTCACAAGCGTGAGGAAGGGCGTTTCTCAAGGACGCTGCCAGGGCTGGAGGGGCCGTGCAGCAGGGGAGAGCTCCCACTCGGTGTGTGCACGTGAGACTGGGTTGTGCGCGCAGGCCCTGCACACACCTGCACGCTCACACACAGCCTCGCGGTTCAAAGGAAATTCTCCAACACCAAAGGCTCATGGATTCACTGAAGTTTCTAAACTTCCATTTAATTCTTAGTATTCACATGAGTGCCAGAGAGCAAGTGACGTCAGTGGCCAAGCTGAAGCCACCCTTGATTTCCCTCACTCTAAAGCTTGGCGAAATGCTTTCGGGTTAGCTCAGTGGCTTAAGCTCCTACGCGGGTAATCCCAGTCAGGCACAGGGGATGGCGGTTCAATCCCCACACCCACCCTTAAGGCAGCCTGAGACAGCCATAAATAAATAAATAAATAAATAAATAAATAAATAAATAAATAAAATAAAGGTTGGGGGCTTCCAGGTCTGGGAGCAGGGGTCTGAAGCCCCAAATTCCAGCACTCTGGGAAGCTGAAGCGGGAGACCAAGAAGTTCTACACCTGGCAACTTAGCAAGAGCATCCCCAAAATAAAAATAAGTGGGGGGATACAGCTCAGTTCAATTCCCAGGACAATCAAGCAAGCAACAAATTAATAAGTTTTACATAAATAAAGGGACTATGAAGGAAAAAAGAAACCCTGTGCCGCTGCTCGTTGGAGTACAGACAGGTACAGCCAGAATGGAAATCGCTGTGCAGATGCCTCAAAACACTGGGATTCGAGGTCTCATTCAACCTAGCTGCTCCCCTTCTGGGTATTTTTTCAGAAGAACTGGAAACGCCAAGGTGATATATTTTCACCACCGTTCATAGCAATGCAATTGGCCAGAGTTAACTCTTAAAAACAACCCAAATGCCTAGCAACCAAGGAATGGATTAAAAGATGTGGTATCTTTATCCTATGGCAAACTATTCCGCTATAAAGAGAGACAAACTTGAGGCCTTTGTGGGTAACTGGGTGCGGCTAGACTGTGTTCATAAGTGCAATAAATGAGACCCACGTGGGCAAACGTCCTATCGTCTCCCTAGTGTAAGAACCTGAAAGAGGATATAAAATCTGGAAGGTATGATAAATATTATGCAATGCAAAGAAACTGTTCAAAGAGAACCACTGGGATGAGGGAAAAGAGAAAAAGAAGAAGGGAAAAAATACACATGTGTGTACACAGGATAGTTTGGATAACTGTCCCCCTGGGTTTTTTCGGGGGTTTTTTGTTGTTGTTTTTGTGTTTTTTGTGGTGTTTCTGAGGCAAGGTCTCACTACACAGCACTTCAGGCTGGCCTTGAGCTCCCTTTTGGAGCCCAAGCTGGCCTCAAACTCATACCAATCCTCCTGTCGCAGCCTCTCCAGCGTTGGGATTACAGGCGTGCCCCACCACGCCCGGCCTTGTCCTGCTGATTTCTGCTGCTTTATTGAAAGAAGCAGTTAGTGCTTAATTTTTTATCTTTTTTCCTTCCTTTTAATTTTTTTATAGCTTCTGACTATTTTTGCATATTTTTATCTGGTACTCTGAACAACTAGCTTGAAGACAATATGCAACGTAATAACCATTGTTGAATTCCTACCATGATGCTTAGTGAAATTCTGTATGGTTTCTGATTTTTCTTTTTTCTTTCTTTCTTTTTTTTTACTTTTTTAGTCTTTAAAACATTTTTAAGCCGGGTGTGGTGGTGCACACCTGTAACCCCAGCACTCGGGAGGCTGAGGCAGGAGGATCCATTAGAGTTCGAGACCAGCCTGGGCTACAAAAGTGAGCCCAAGGCCAGCCTGAACTGCATAGTGAGACCCTGTCTCAAAAAGACAAAAAATAAAATAAAAATAAAACATTTTTTAAATTTTAGAAAGAAAAATGTCTGTAAGCTGTTCCTGCTGTGCCTGAGGAGTGCGAGGTGAGGGCGGCCTGAGACCCAAGCACCGGGTCCACGCTGTGCCTGCGGCCCCTCTGTGGGCCCCAGCACTAACCTCGCTGGGAGGGAGCAGCCAGGCACTGGCCGGTTCCACCTGCAGTGGCTTGCAGTGGTCGGGCTTCTTGGCCCAGAGCCAGGGAGGGATGCGCTGTCCAAGTGCTGGGCCTGCGGGCCCACGAGGGCTGTACAGTGCCAGGTCCACTGTTCATCCTGAAGGACACAGGAACGCATGCGAGCCTGGGACTGCAGGAGAGGCCAGCCAGACCCCAGCAGTGGGGCCGTGGGGACACCGGCTGCTCGTGCCTGTGGGACGTTCCTTCCCATCCCGTCTGCATCCTCTTATGTCCCGGACACAGGCGGTTCAGTGATTTCAAGCCCATCAAATGAGCCTGTGCTACAGGGCCAGCCCGGAGGACAGCCTTGCCCTCTGTCTTGGTAACTTTTTAGCCATTGCTGGGATAAATACCTGACACTCAAGATGAAGGAAGGAAAGGTTTATTTAGCTCACAGTTTGTGGAGGTTTCAGTCCACATTCGGCTGGCCCAAGGCTGAGTGGAATAGGGCAGAGAGCATCTAGTTCATGGCGGCGGAACAGCAACAAAATGGTGACAGAGGCAGCCAACCAAACAGGGCAGCAGAGAGCAACAGCTCTAGTCTGTCTCTCTGACTCCCGTTATATTACATTCAGGCTCTCTGCCTTAGCCCTGGCCTTAGGCTACACCCATAATCCCAGAAGCACTTCGACCCACAATCCCAGCAGTACTAAAACCCATAATCCCAGGGATCATGGATCAAGTTTCAATCTATAGAAGTCCCTGCCCGCCAGGCGTGGTGGCGCATGCCTGTAATCCCAGCACTCAGGAGGCTGAGGCAGGAGGATCGGTGCAAGTTCGAGACCAGCCTGAGCTACAAAAGTGAGCTCAAGGCCAGCCTCAACTGCATAGCGAGACCCTGTCTCAAAAAGACAAAAAAAAAAAAAAAAAGAAGTCCCTGCCCAATGACAACCTGAGGCTTTGGGGGGACAACTAGACATAAACCATAACACCCTCTCATCAGGCAGCAGGGCATGCTGCCACCAGGGCCGCAGCTCCTTGGGTCCAACAGGGACGTTCTACTTTCTCCCACTATGAAGTCACCCTGCTCTGACCCTAGGGTCCACGCTTACATAAGCATTTGTGTTTGCCTCATCCAAGACCGTCCATTCAGGCTTGGGGTGGAGATCCCAGTGATCAGGAGGCTGAGTTCAAGGCCAGCCCATGCTACATGGTAAGACCCTGTCTCAACCACCCCCGCAAAAGAGTATCCATGGACCCCAACCGGTCCACACAGCAAACAAAGACAGTGGCTCAGCTTCTGCCCTCTCGTGCAGCATCTCATCAAAATAAGAAGCAAACATATTTTTTACACACTGTGGCTGGTACCACAGTGGAAACCAATAGCAACCAGGGGCAGAGAATATCAGAAGCTGGGAAACAGGCTATGCGAGGGGGTGACCTGCAGAGGTGGTACTGGGGTGAGGAGAAGGGACAGCCAGTACTCAGCTTTCCATGAGGAAGCCGGAGAAGTGTTCCAGGAAAAGGGACCAATGAGGGCAAAGCTCCTGCGGTTCACAGAGCATGGTGCTGGGGACCCAGTGGGCCCGGGGAGACGAGAAGCAGGAGCAGGCGCAGCTGGATGGGGCTGGGAAGCAGCCAGGGCCCAGAGGACAGGGCTGCACCGGCAGGAAGGCCGTGCCAGAGCTTTGAAGAGACTGCAAAGCCCCTGACGGTGAATCCACGTAGAGCAGGCCCTCAGCGGCTACCACAGAAGCTCGTGCCTGCAGTACAGGCATGAGCAGGGTGGAGGCAGAGAGGAGGGGTGGCGGAGAAAATGTGGACTAGAATGGCACTTGCCACGGCTCAAGAGCCCCTGCTCTGGGATGCCCTGGAGCTTGTCATTTCCTCTAGGTACAGGGCCCAGGCTTCCGGGTGAGACTGCACCCACGAGGGCTGCAGCTCTCTGGCCAACACAGCTTGCAGCGTAGCTGGTACGCACCTCTGTCCCCCACCCCGACCCAAGGACTGGCTGCACCTCCATCAGGGACCAGGCCAGGCCGCATCCCTGCAGCCAGCATGCTGCAAGCCATCCCCCCCCCCACACACACACACATTCATAAAGCTTTTCCTGGGCCAGTGAGATAGCTCAGTGGACTAAGTGCCTGTTTAGGCAAGCACAGGGACTTGGGTTCGCGCCCGGGTACCACACGCTGTGCCAGCCCTGCTTCCAGGCACTGACCTGGCCACCTGAGACCAGGCATGGTAGCACATGTCCATAATCCCAGTTCTGGGAGAGCTGGAACAGAAGGATCAGTAGGAGTCCCAGCTGCATAGTGAGACCCTGTACTAAATGCAGTAAAACAAACAAACAAACAAACAAATAAATAAATAAATAAATAAATAAAGTTGTCCTCAGGGTTAACTTCCACTAACTTACTCCCTGCCTCCAGGCCTGGGCTAAGAGAGATGTGGGCGGCTGCTGGCCCAGACAGATAGGAAGGGGGCTGGGGCCGGGGCCGGGGCCGGGGCCGGGGCCGAGGCCGGGGCTCGGGCACAGCTCCACAGCGGAGTGAGCTTGCCTCGCCTGCACTGGAGGCTCTGGGCTCGGTCCCCAGCACTGCAAAAGAAAATGAGGAAGAGGAAGAAAAGAGAGGTAAAGAGAAAAAGGAGGGGAGGACGATGAAGAGGAACGCGAAGATAACGACGTTATCCCATCAGAGGCTTGCAGAGGACAGCAGAGGGCGGAGCAGCTTCTGCGTATCTAACCACTGTCCTCAGACGACCACATTCCAGAGGAATGTGGACCAGACCTCAGGGTCCCCAGGGCAGGACTGCTGCGAGAAGATTACAGCTCACTGGATAAAACTGCCCTGCGGAGCCTGGCCAGACCTCTCAGGGACCCCTGGGTGTACCGCCCCCTCTGTTCCCTTGGGCTCAGGAGGGCCCGAAGGCTGATCCGAAACCAACAGGTACAGAGCCAGGCTTCTTGTGCAAAGGCCATAGGAACCAGTCCACCCTGGGGCGGACTCGTTCTCGCAAGTTCTAGCACACACCACACCGGGGCCTAAAGTAACCCAGAGAGGGGCCAAGCACCGAGGAATGCACCTGTAGTCCCAGCACTCTGGGAGGCTGAGGCAGGAAGATTGAAAGTGGAAGCCTATCTTGAGCAGGTCAGCAATTCAATGAGGCCCCTGCCCAAAATAAACAGCTAGAGATGCTGCTCAGTGTAAAGGCTGGAGCGCTAATGCAGTAGGCAAAGAAAGGGGGAGGCAGGGAGGAAGAGTGGGCGGGCGGGCTGGCGGGCTGGCGGGCCATAATAGTCTACCTCCCTCTTCCATAGACAGAGAGGAGGGGCAGGTTCTGCTCAACTGGGTCTCTGCTTTTGTTCCCTGACAATAACAGGCACCACCGCTCACTGAGTAACCCCTGAAGAGCGACAGCATCAGAGCTACATATTTGATGAAATATCTGAATTCTGTACACCTCACCTGATGTGTGAATTCAAGCTCTTGTCCGTCCGTCCTTCCTTCCTTCCTTCCTTCCTTCCTTTTTTCACTTTATGTATTTATTTGTAGGGCTGGCCAAATAGCTCAGGCACAGGGGTCAGGGGTTCAATCTCTTTGTTTGCCTTGCCGGCCCCGCCCCCGGAAGTGCTGAGAGAACAATTGAGACTGAGCGTAGTGTTACATGCCTGCAATCCCAGCTCTTGGGAGGCTGTAAACAGGCAGATCACTACCGGTCTGATCTAGTCGTCTTGAGATCCTGAACACGGTCTAGACCCTTTCCTAAAAAACACAGGGAAAAAAATGTTAATGTTTAGTTGTTTGATCAATCTTATATACCTATATGTATTAATCTAAACTGATCCGATGATGAAAATATGTAATATAACCATTGTTAAATTTAAACAATAAAAGAATTGGAAAAAAAAAAAAATGTGTTTCGTACAAAGTCTCACTGTGCCGCTCAGACTCGTAGCGATCCTCCGGTTTTCAGCCTTCCCAGCACCGGGATTGCAGGGGTGCACCCCCACGGCTGGCTCAGTGCATCTGGGGGCAGGGCCCGCACAGCATGTGGCACCTGGGACGGAACTCAGGTCCCCACGCATGCCTAAGCAGGCGCTCGCTCACGGAGCTGTCTCGCCGGCCCTCCAACCTGTTCTCCGGTCACCTTTGGCAACAAAGAATTTGCGAGCTGAGCTGCGTTTTCCGAGAATGCTCATTCACAGCGCCATTGTGGACTGCTGTGCCCACCCCACGCGGCTCCCTGCCACCCTGTAAAGCACTTTATCAGGGGTAGCAGTGGGCACTACTTGAGTATCAGCGGGCTTCCAGGCTATCCAGAACGCCGTGCCAGAAACTTAGAGCCGAGTCCAGACTCAAAGCAAAGAAAGGTCAGGCAGGATCAACCAGTTACATCTGCGGTGACAAACAGTGAGCACTTTCTACAGCTGCCCTCGGGACACACAGATGCTCGCAATCTAATTAGGACAATCAAAAAATAAAGAACTACACAAAGCCCCAGGGTCGGCACCAGACCAAGGTCTCTAACTGACTATTCTGACGGCTGAGAAAAGCCCTGAGAAGACCCTAGGACCACTTTACCTGGCACTGTTCACGTCTGTGCCGTGGGACCCTTATCTGCCCATCCTGTCTGCAAAGACGCTGCCTCTGACAATCCAATGAGCTGACCGCTAAAGCCAGCGCCGCCGATGACGTCAGCCCCCAGTGAGCCTGCTGGAACCGAGTGGCCTGAGTACAAGGGTAAGACTGGGGGGGGGGCTCCCACTGCTCAATCGCTTCCTCCTAATTGCTTCCAAGAGACAGCTATGCCAAGGTTAGCAACAACGCCAGGCGATGACCTCGGGTGTGTTGCTCTCATGGCCGCACCGCAAATGAAGCTTTTCTTAAGGGACCTCTCTTGGCTTCGGCCACTGCAGTGGCTCTGCTTTTCTGCCCTCGCTCTCGCTGTCCTTCCTGCCCCCCTCTCCCCACCCTCCAGTTCCCTCCGCCCCCTCTTCCCCTTCACCGCTTCCCACCACACCCACCACACACCGCTGCTCAAGCCCTTGCCTAGCTGTGCTCTATTTCATGCCCTCAGATTCCATTTTTCTGCCCCTGACTTCCAGATGCAGGCTCAGAACAGTGGTCCTAGTCCCAGATTGGCTTTGCCAGTGCCCACGCGTTTCTTGGGGTGGCTGTTTCCTGGCCATCTTCTGCTCAGTATGTCTCGGCAGGGCTCTCCACTCTCCAGATGGATACCTAGCCCATCTTCCCGTGCCCTCTGAAGACACCAGCATCTGCACACTGCCTTTCAAATAAGTGAGCCGTGCCGGGCGTGGTGGCACATGCCTGTAATCCCAGCACTCGGGAGGCTGAGGCAGGAGGATCGGTGTGAGTTCGGGACCAGCCTGGGCTACAAAAGTGAGCTCAAGGCCAGCCTGAACTGCATAGTGAGACCCTGTCTCAAAAAGACAAAAAAAAAAAAAAAAAAGTGAGCTGCTCACCAGCTCCTCATGAGCCTGGCATCACCCAGCCAGGTCGCTATCACACTGGCCTGCAAGGAAGCAATACGGTCCCTAAGTCACTCCCACCTGCCACGAGCAAGCGGCATCTTGGGCCCAGCTTGGTTCCAAATGCCACCTCTGGTACACTGCCATCTAGCCTTCCTTGTGTCCCTCCAACAACCAGATGTGTTCACATCTCACTTAAGAGATCTCTTTCTACATCGCTGGTAAGGAACGGTCACCAAGATATCAAACCCTGTCGCCTGCTCAGATGTTCCCCACAGGACCCTGCTAGGTACCTGTACTGGGAATCCATCTCTAACCGGACCTCAGAATGTAACTAGCTTTGGAAGCAGGGTCTTGGCAGATGTAGTGAGTTACACCACAGAGTGAGCCACAAATCTAATAGCTAGGAGAGGAGGAGACCCATGTGCCACACACACAGCCAGGGAGGAGACCACGAAGGACAGAAACAAAACTCCGAGCAACATAGCTACACCCGGAGGACCACTGGAGAACGCAGAGGGCACATCGGCAAGAGCAGCCCAAGGAAGGGTCTTCCAGAGCTCTGCTATGGTGCGTGGTCCTCACTGCACCCCGAGTTGGGGCGCCTAGCACCAGAGCTGAGTGAGCCCAAGTGTCCACTACTGAAAGGCGCCCAGTGCGGTGGGAGTTGGCGGTGCCAGCCCTCAGAAGCCAGTGACCTAGCAGTATTCTCTGAGTCCTTCCTCTCCTTTCATAGAGCAGATAGGAAAAGGAGGCCGGAGGAGCAATATCTGAAGCCCTGCTTGTTTAAAAGTCCTCTGCCCATTCTACAGCCACAAAGCCTTTCTAGGAAGCTCTGGTTAATCAGGAGAGTGGGCCACCAATCACCTCCAGGAGAAACTTCCAGGCAATGAAGCTTCATTCTGCAGTTATAGTGACATTTCTGCTACTGGGACTGCCCATCCACCAGTACACACACACACACACACACACACACACACACACACACACACACACAGTTATATATATATATATGGTTATGTAAATATATGCTGAAGATGTTATGCCATGCTATGTACAATAATTCATTATTTCTTTTGCTCATCAGAGTCTTTCGTAGTCCCTCGGCTGGATCATCATTATTACCTTTGGCTCGGATGCTAACAAGCTTACCTTCTGAACAGTCATTCTGGGCAAAAGAGCCAAAAATCTTTAACTGGCTGAGGCGTGGAACTTGGAATGGCATCTGGCATGTAATTATTTTTAACAAGGACAAACAGCCCAGCTTGTCAGCTCTCCATTGCGAGCAAAGAAGCTGGCAACGGCGGTACACAAGCAGGCAGGGGCTGTCTGGGAGCACATGGACCAGAACGGGGTTTGCCTTCTGTGAAGGGGCTGCCCCAGCACCCACCATGGCCCAGTCTGCAGGGAAACTTGCCCTGTGCTGGCGCCCAGCACCACCGTGGAGCAGTTGTGGACAAGTTTTCTACAGCTTTAATGCAAACAAGACTTGTTTGACTCACCGCTTAAATTTAAAATACATCTCTGGCCGAGAAGAAACACTCACGGCACCCAGCTTGGCCACTGGGAGGGAGAAAGCACCAGTGCCAAACTTCCAGGAGAAGCAAAGGGCCCGGGCCTTGCGGCAGGCTGGCTGCCTCTGCCAGTGATAAGTGCTGTTCTGTTATGGTTGTCATGGTTATTGCTATCTTCAGAGGATCCTCGCCCACAGCCTGTCCCCGGGGGATGTCTCAGCCACCCTGGCTTCAGCTTTCCTCCTGCACAAGGAGGAACCAGATAAATGGCAAGAAGTCTTAGCCCGAGGTCCCTCTGAGCGTGAAAGATGAGAGCCGGCTTCAGAATGCCAGAATGTGGCTGACAAAGAAGGACCCCGGAGAGGGAAGAGACACGCCCACGCACCTTCCCCTGGGGTCCATATGGCTCTCCCCATCTGAACTGAGAAGCAAGATGGGGGCCCATAAACACTTTCATGTTTCCTGAATTGGCCACTGGGCAGAAAGGAAAGGGTCACTATTGAACGGTGAGGCCTCAGAAGAGCAATAATGGGGCCGACTGCCTGGACCACCAGATGTGACTGCTGGGCTGGGCAACACGGCCAGGCTTCAAGGCGGGAGGAAGATCAAAGGCTAAGGCACTGGGGTGGGGGAGACGGCCTGTCAAGGCCCTCTGCCCCTGTCCCCGCAGGGACACCGGGCAGCATGCTCATGCAGGACTCCACTCAAGTGACCCCAGCGCCCTGGGGCGGGTAGTGAGCCAGGGATCGTCGGGATGTGGGCCAGAAAGAAGAGGAGCGAGAGATACCTGGAGAGCGGCCAGCGCCGGGGGTGCACGCGTGGGCCTTGGGGAGCACCCGCAGAGGCTTGGAGCAGCCATGGCTTCACAGGAGGCCAGGGCGGGGCTGTGCGCATGCGTCCTTCCGTCTTCAGCCAGGGATAAGGGCAGGCAAGGCCTAGAGCTTCCCGGCCCTAGGTCAAGCTACCTGACACACAGCAGTGGGCCCTCGGGGCAGTCGGCTCCCCAAGGTGGGCGTCTAAGACACTGGGGACCCTGAGAGACCAGCGGTGTGCAGAGACGGCTAGCGTAAACAGAGCCTGCGACTCAGCCTGGGTGGGCAACTGTGAAATTCTCTTAGGGTGACTTCACAGTCGGAAGCACAATGAAACTCAAAAGATTTTCTGCAGCCCAGCTGATGTTTAAGAGTTTGCTTCTTACTGAAGAAACAAAAGATAGGGGGCCGCAAAGATAGCTCAGGGGCATAAGTGCCTGTCCTGGCAAGTGTGAGGTCCTGAGTTCAATCCTCGTTTTCTCACACACACACACACACACACACACACACACACACACACACACACACAGAACAGAAAAGAAACAAACAAAAGACATACACCTAAGGTTTTCCCAACAGCATGCCATGTCCTGTGGTAGGTGAAGCTCCCTTCTTGGGCTCACAGGACCCCAAGGGTCAACAGCAACCACGCTCACCCATGTCTTTCTTGCAGATAGTCCGCGCATGTATATGCGCATGCGCAAGCGTACGCCCCCTCTACTCACCAATGAGAGCACTTAGCTACGAAATCCCGAAGCATCCGGCACTGTCTGAAGCTCCATTTTGCTACCCACTGAACACCACTCGAATGGATCCGCTCAGACCTCAAAGCTCACAGAAGGTAAACCTACCCAGCACAACCATGAGCGAGCCATCTGAGAAGCTCACGCGCAGACAGGGATTGCTCATCACGGGTGAGTCCCCGAGGAGGCTGACGTCCTAACTGCGGCTAACCTTCAGCTCTCTGGGACCTGGCTCCAGGCCAAGCAACTCCCAGTGCCTACTTGTTCAGCACCTGAGGAATCAGGGGCTGTAGCACCGGTCCCATTTTACAGCCAACAAAACTAAGGTTAGGTAATGATGCACCTGGGGAAAAGTGGGTAAGCAGATCCTGGGGCACTTCTCTGTCCGGTTTGTCCTTGTAAGAACAGGTGCACCGTGGGCTAAGAGCAACAGTCACTCGACCCCTCCAAGGCTGAGTGACTGTATGCGTCCAGCTGTGGCCCGTCTCTAAAGACCTGTGTATCACAGGCCTGGTTCTGAGTGTGGCCTTCTCCAAAGGTGGTGAAAACATTCAGAAAAACTAGACTGGGAGGATGTTCAGGTTGCTGGAATGGGGCCCTGGTGGAGGATGGTGAGACCGCAGTCCCGCTTCCTCACTTTGCTTAGCTTCCTGACCACCATAAAGTTAGCAATTCCTCTCAGCCACACGCTGCTCCCCAGCACAACGCACCCACACGGCCCTGCCACAGGTCCCAAAGCCACAGAGAACTGGACCACGGGCTCAAGCTGCAAGTCCAAACCTGTTCTGTTTTTAAGTTGGCTGTCTCAGTATTTTATCAATGACAGGAAGCTGAAGATACAAGCACTCAGCTAGGAAGGGCAACGGGGGCAAACCCAAGTCCTCTGGTTCCGCTTGTGACTTCCACTCGCACATCCTGAAAAGGAGCGCAGGGGGGCCCAGCTCAGGATTCAGCCACAGGCTCTCTCTCCGCCTCAGCCACCCCAGCAGGCACTGCACCCCCTCTTCCAACCCATGAGCAACATGGCCGGTATGCACCGCGCAGCTCCCCACGGTCCCCCGGGGTGAGACAGACCATCCAGGACTGATCTCCAGGCTCAGGACAGGATTCGTTCTGCTCACCCAAAGCAACCCTCCACCCAGACACTGCCTACATGCACACACCCAAGGCAGGAGTGACGGAGAGACAAGCACTGAGGAATCACTCTGTTGCCCTCGGCAAGGGCCAGCGTCCTGGCCTCAAACTCAGTTTCACAGAAAAGCAACTGCACAGAAGTTTAGCATCACTTTGTCACGTAGCATGGCACAAGCAAACAACACGCTTTGAGAACCTCTCAGAGGTGACCTGGCAATTCTAGTGGCAAAATATGGATCTGGAAGATGAACCTAGGCTTATGGGTGCACGTGCACACACACACACACACACTAATGTCAGCATTATTGTAAGAGAAAAAGAGAAGCAGTCTTAATACTCAATATTGCAGCCAAAAGCAAAACAGGCCAAGCTTCCTGTTGTAGCATACTACACAACATGCTGTGTACAACACCCCACAAGCTTGCTCTGCACACCTCACAAGTGCTTAGGATACACTAAGAAAGCAAGTCAAAGCCCGGCAGGATGGCTCAGTGGTCTAAAGCGCCTGCCTGCTTAGGAAAGCTTAGGTGGCTGCAGGGACCGCGGTTCGATCCCCGGCACCACATGCTGCGCCAGCCCTGCCCTCAGGGCAGACTGAGCCAGCCATAAAAATAAATAAACAAACAAACAAAAGTTCTGAAACAATAAAATAAAATAAAATAAAATAAAATAAAATATTCTAAAAAGAAAAAAGAAAGCAAGTCAATAAAACTGTCCAATAACAGGACCTCGAACTTAGAAGAAATATGTGAAGAAAAACGTAGCAAGGTGCACTCGCGTTCCTTCCTTTGACCCTTAGCATTTCCCACACTTTGTACCAAAATATATGTATCTTCATAAATATAAGCATCGTTTGATAAGATGATGACCCCACGCCCTGTGTTAAATGTGCAAGAGGCGTAACATGCGGTCAGCCAGAGACCTGACTTAGCCTGCCCTGCCGTTTTCAAATTTTGCTCCAAGTAAATTCATAAACCCTGCAAAACCAGAGCAGGAACCCAAAAGGAGACTGATGAATGATCCGGCAAGAAGTGACTCCAGCCCAGGAGCACCGAGAGGAGCAGAGAAGGTGAGGGCTGGGCTCTATCTACACTAGGCCAGAAAGGCATTAGCTAAAGGGCCGCCGAGGCAGCGACCTCAGAAAGGGGACAGAAGGCCCTAATGGACAGCGTCCAAGAACAGCTGGAGAGTTCCTCAGGGAACGTGTTCTAAGATCTCTGCAGGCAAAATGGAAACCTCTAATAAATAGCGTTAAAGAGTCATGTGCTGTGTGCCTGCATGCAAGCCCATAACAAGGTCTAATTTGTAAGTTAGAGCGTCGGCCTGATGGCTCAGCCGACTAAAGGGCCTGCTCTGGGAGAGCACAAAAGCAGGAGTTCGCTCCCCATTGTTCTGTGCCCACCCCGCCCGTGGGGCTTGCCAGGATCGTGATCGAGACCGGGTATGGTGATTGAGACCGAGGGCGGTGCAGCGTGCCTGTAATCTCAGCACTTTGGGAAGCTGAAAACAGGAAGGTCACTCCAAGTCCCATCTGTGTACTGAGATACTGCAGACTCTGTATCCTCTGTCCTAAATACATTAAAAATAAATAAATAAAAATAATTTGTGAGCAAGAGGGGAGATTAACAATGACAGCACACTTAGATCTCAGCAACCGCAGCATATGAACCTTCCTAGCTCGAGCGCTGCCACCTTCTCACCCAGAGGTAGCGCTTGCTGGCTGGGACAGGCATCACCTCTCCTGTGCTGCGGGACCATTAAAGGTAAGCCAAGCGTTACTTGAGCACAAGGATGCGGCCGACACTGGGGACTCTGGTGCCTGAGTGACAACAGACTGGTAGCATGTGCCGTGCGGATACGTTGGCAACTGGAGCAGGGCGGAGAGGGCGGGGCGCGAGCTCAGGATGGAGCTCATCTCTGTATTCGCCATGGCTTACTTCCGAAATTTTGAATTGAGTAATTCTTTTTTTTTTTTTTTTTCTTTTTGAGACAGGGTCTTGCTGTGCAGTTCAGGCTGGCCTGGAGCTCACTTTTGTAGCCCAGGCTGGTCTCCAACTCGCAGTGATCCTCCTGCCTCAGCCTCCCAAGTGCTGGGATTACAGGTGTGCACCACCACGCCTGGCGAATTGAGTGTTTCTGAAATTTTACAGTTAAGATTTTGGACCAGGCTGGAGTGGTACCTTAGTGGTCTAAGCACCTGCTGGTCAGCACAAGGACCAGGGTTTGATCCCTGTTACTGCGTACTGTGTCAGCCCGGAGCCTCGGATGAGACAGTCTGGTACCAAAACTGGGCGTGGTGGTGTGCAACTATAATCTCAACACTGGAGATGCTGAGACGGGAGGATCACAACAGTGCGAGCTGTGTACGAGCTGTGTAGTGAGACCCTGTACCAAATAAATAATTTTTTGGGGCCCAGCGGGATGGCTCAGTGGTCTAAAGCGCCTGCTTGGGAAAGCTTGGGCTGCTTCAGGGGCCGCAGTTCGATCCCCGGCACCACATGCTGCGCCAGCCCTGCCCTTGGGGCGGGCTGAGCCGGCCATAAAATGAGTGAATAAACAAATAAAGGTTCTGAAACCAAATAAATAATTTTTTAAAAATAAGATTTTGCACCATAGTTGATCACAAGTATTGAAAACTCAGAAAATGAGATCCCAGGAAGCAACAGACTACTGCTGTACTCTAAGGACAAAGTCAGAACATTCAGAGGAGGTGCAGGTGACCAATAACAAAGAGCTGAACAGGCCAGGCAGAGGGCCAGCGCTCGGGTTTTGCCGTGCTGGCATGGCTGCGGGAGACCTGTAGCGCACACACGACTCGCCAGGCCGTCATCGGAGCATCCACCTCACAGGCAGAGCCCAGAGGTTTCCCCTGGGCAATGGGAGAGAATGCGAAGGTTGTGCACTCGGCCCAAGTGGAAGTGCAGAGGCCAAAAGCCAGGACATGGATGGAAGCAACAAGGACGGGTACGGTGACATGTCTGCCTCGCTGAGCAAGTCACATGACCCTCTGGGGGTTTGGGACTGGGTCACTCTAGAGGGGGCACCATGCGACTTCTATTTATGGATTCTGCCATCTATGAGATTCACTCCAGGGACAGGAATAAGAACAGGCAGACAAGGTGCAGAGCATGCTGGGGTTTGCCCATGAGCCTTTGCCCCTGAGCATGCTGGGGTTTGCCCATGAGCCTTTGCCCCTGAGTATGCTGGGGTTTGCCCATGAGCCTTTGCCCCTGAGCATGCTGGGGTTTGCCCATGAGCCTTTGCTTCTGTACTGCTGCATCTGTTATTTCGATTAGACAGCCTACTTCTTTAAAGAAAAATATGGGCGTCATGATTCAGGCATCCTAAGGGCAAGCTTCCTGTCCTAACGCCCATCTTCCCCGCTCACATCCCCCCATAGTAAGCGCTGTGCCTATATGCAGTCAGCCACCAGCGGGACAGCCCGGCAGTCATCCATCCCAGCCACCTGGCACCAGATCCAACTGCGCCGCCAGGCACAGCACTCTCAGGTGTGCACCACTGCACGCGTCTTGCTGGTGCACACAAGCTAGGAGGCACCTGACAATGCCGGGCCCTAGCACACTTTTTTCTCTGAAGCAGAAGACAGCGTAAACTACACGAGCCTCAGCAGCAGATTTTCTTCCCACTTTTGTGCCTCTTGCCGGAGGCTTCTTGCTGTCCCTGCAACACAATCTCCCCAAAGCGGTCAGCGCCAGCTGATCGACAGTCCTGCCGTTTTGTGGCTTAAAGATCCTCTTGGCTCACCACGGGCTGCCAGGTGAAGCCTACATGCTGCTGCCAGCCTCTTTGAACCTGGCTCCCTGCCCGCTTGCCACTCTGCAATCGGCTCCAGCAAACCGGGCTCCTGCGGTGCCCAGACTGGGTCAGGGGCTCAGCTCTCCGAGTGCGGCAGGTGCCTGCTCGCCTCCCGCTTCATCCTTTTTTCTCGTCTGTCCTGATACCTCAGCACTTTCTCCTGGGGTTCAGGAAGGTCCTCCCTCCACGGGATGCCTCCTAACTTGTCCTGAGATAATCCCTCTATTGAGTTTCTGCTGCTGACCCCTGCTTCCATTTAGGTATCTCAGATTCTACAAAACCACAACTACTAAAACGCACTGAGCTCTTACCGTGCTCAGTGTATTAAGCACTCTGAATGGATCCTTCGCATAATCTTGACAGGTCCACACAGCTGGTGCTATTTTTTTTAATTATTTTTTTTTCTTGTTTCACAACCTTTGTTTGTTTATTCACTCATTTTTATGGCTGACTCAGCTCCCCCCCACCCCCAGGGCAGGGCTGGCACAGCATGTGGTGCTGGGGATCGGGATCGAACCACGGTCCCTGAAGCCGCCCAAGCTTTCCCAAGCAGGTGCTTTAGACCACTGAGCCATCCCACTGGGCCCCAGCTGGTGCTATTATAATCCATATTTCACAGAACAACAGCATAGTGAAGCAGCTGAGCCAACGCCACACAGCTGAGTACTGGTAAAGAAGAGACTCAAACCCTGGCAATCTGATCTGAGCCTGAGTCTGCTGCATACAGTAGCATGGGTTCTCAACCAGACACAACACTGCAGCCTGTCCTGGGATCCTGTGTCGCCTGGGAGTGGCAGCAGAAATGTAATACAAACCACACAGGTAGGGCCCGGCAGGATGGCTCAGTGGTCCAAAGCGCCTGCTTGGGAAAGCTTGGGCGGCTGCAGGGACCACGGTTCGATCCCTGGCACCACATGCTGCGCCAGCCCTGCCCTCAGGGCGGGCTGAGCTGGCCATAAAAATGAATGAATAAACAAACAAAGGTTCTGAAACAAGATAAATAAATAAATAAATAAAAATTCTTTAAAAACAAAACAAAATCACACAGGTAACTCTACCTTTCCCAGAAGCCGCATTAAAAAAAATGACAAAAAGAAACAGGTAAAGTTGACATTAACTAATACATTCTATTTAACCCAGTATGTCTAAATCTCATTTCAATAGGTGATTTTTATTTTCTTTAATTTAATATATTTTAGTGTTCGGAAGATAGCTCAGTAGAAGTGCTTGCCTGGCAAGCGCAAGGGTCTGAGTTCAATCCCTGGTTCCACAAAAAAAATAAAATAAAAATAAATTTAAAAAATAATTTAAGATATTTTACAGGGCGAGGAGACAGTTCAGTGGTCTAAGAGCCTGCCTAGCAAGCACAGGGACCTGAATTGAGTCCTTGGTACTGCACGCTGTACCAGCCCCGGAATACCGGGCATGCCAAGCCTGCCACCAAAATTAGGTGACACAGGCCTAGAATACCAGTGCTGAGGAGGCTGAGGGAGAAAGATCACTCGAGTCTGAGCTGCATAGCATGACCTAGTACCAAATAAATAAATAAATAAATAAATAAATAAATAAATTTTTAAAATTATAGACTTTTTAGTGCCATCTTTTTTTAAAAAAATTTTTTTTATTTTATTTATTTAATTTTTTCTTGTTCCAGAACCTTTATTTGTTTATTCACTCATTTTTATGGCTGGCTCAGCCGGCCCCGAGGACAAGGCTGGTGCAGCATGTGGTGCTGGGGACCGAACCGTGGTCCCTGCAGCCGCCTGAGCCCTCCCAAGGAGGCGCTCTAGACCACTGAGCCATCCCGCCGGGCCCATTAGTGCCATCTTTAATATTTATTTTTTATTATGGCCAGTTCAGCCTGCTCTGGAGGGCAGGGCTGGTGCAGCATGTGGTGCTGGGAATTGAACCGCGGTCCCTGCTGCCGCCTAAGCGTTCCCAAACAGGCGCTTTAGACCACTGAGCCATCCCTCCAACGGCCATCTTTAAACTACACAGTATATTTTCCACAGGCAACATCCACCAATTCCGATTTCTCTGCACCTCCAGTGTTCACCAGTCACATGTAGTGGGTGGCTCGCAGGCTGGACCGTGAAGTTCTAGATGCACCCAGAGCTGGCCCTGACCTCTGAGGACTTCAGTGTCCTCCTATTACCACAGGGTTAGACACACATCTCCTTCCCCACCAGGTCTGACTCAGTACTGTTTCAGGAGCAGATGGTGCCCGACGTTCTACTCTTCTAGTCCTGGAAGGCAGTTCCTAGCATCGAGAATCAGAAACTGAGGCCCTGGCTGTGGCTCCAAGTCACATGACCAGCAGGGACGGAGCTTGAGTTACTTCATATAAATCTGGTTCTCCCATCTCTACCCACTGCTTGCTGATTCCTCAGCCAGAGACCCTAGTGAATGACTGCACCCTCCTACAGGAAGATGCTCCGTCTCCCCAGGGGCCGGTAGGCTCATCCCTGAGGTGCAATGGACCATCCCACATAGCAACTTGTGAAGAGATTCCATCATGCCGGGAACAGCTGGAGCTCTAAACTGCTCAACAGCTGGGCAATAGTCTCACCCTTAAAAAGCATAATTTATTACTCTGACAATCAAAGCACCCCATCAGTGGAGGGGGGGAAGAGTGCCAACCTGTGTACCATCAGTGTTGTGGCTGGGAAGGTCTATATGTTCTAGGTCCAGCACCACTAGGACCAACAAGCTGAGTCTACTACCTGTCCATTCCTCATTATTACCGAAGTCCTGACCAGCACGGAGGTGCTCCTCCCATGACAGGGATGGGCCTGAGGGTGGGGTGGGTGTCTGGCCCTAAACAGGCTCATCCCCAAGCAGTTTGAACAGGGCTCAGGGCAGAACTCAAGAGCAAGTGCTCCTCAAACATTTCTATAAAACGCAAAGTGGGCCAAGCCCCAAATGCCCGCCCCCTCCTAGAACCTTCTCCGCTGACACACCAGAGGACAGAAAGAATGTGGAGGATCCTTGGGGCTGCAGACGGAGCAGATAGGATCGGGGCTGGGAGGGCAAAGGGACAAGGATTCTGCCTCCCAGGCCTGTGTGCCCTGCTCCAACTCACCTTGGGCAACTCCTGACTGCACTATGCCTGGAAGGCTGGGCAGGCAAGGACCATCAGAAAGCCTCCGTAATGACCCAGGCTCTTCCGCATTCCCACCCTCCTGCCCCTAGAGGGGCAGCTGGCCTCTGGGCAGAACAAACCAGGGAAGCCACACAGGCCCGGAAGGCAGGTTGTTACTGGCTCCAGCCTGTCGGTCAGCACTGCGAATCAGCCGTTCATCTGGGGAAGTGACTTCGCTGTCTCAGTTGTACCATCTGTAAAATGGGCAAATCACCATCAGCCCTCGAGACTGCTGTGTGTCTGGCCAGGGGTAGAGGGGTAGGCTGGGGGCTCTGCAGGCAGGAAATGGGAAGTGGGAGAGAGGGCAGCAGAACTCTACTCGGGCAGTTTATAAAGAGAAACAGATTTATTCAAATCATGCTTCTGAAGACCACACAGCTCCACCTGCACAGTCCTTCCAGCTGTGTGGAGCGCTGAGTCTCAAGGCAGTGAGAGATATTCCAGGAGTCTGGGTCTCTCTTCTTCTTCTTCTCAGAAAGCCACCAACCTCCTGGATGAGCCCCCACCCTTATGACCCCATTTAACCATACAACCTCTCAAAGGGCCGAGCTCCTGGGCAGAGCAGATAGCTCCATGGTCTAAATACCTTACTGGCAAGCACAAGGACCCAGGTTCAAACCCTGGTGCCACATGGCAGGGCAGCCACCCAAAATGGGCAGGGTGGTGCATGCCTGTAATCCCAGTGCTGGAGAGGCTGAGACAGGAGGATCGCTATGAGTCCAAACTGTGTAGTGAGACCCTGTACTAATAAATAAATAAATAAGACTTCAAACCACAAAAGATCCCAGCTCCAAACGCTATGAATAGATGCAGTTGCTGTTCTCTTAAACCTGACAGGCAGGGGCTGGCAAGATAGCTCAGTGGTCTAAAGCGCCTGCTTGGGCAAGCTTAGGCAGGTAAAAGAGACTTAGGTTTGCTCCTTGGAACTGCATACCAAGCCAGCCCAGCCCTCGGGGTAGGCTGGGTGGTGGGCAGGGGAGGAGGGGACTGACAGGTGGGATTAAACTCCAGCCTGAGTTTGATGAATCTGAACAGCAGTGGCCCCTGACCTGGGAGTAGGCAGTACTTCCATGAGTGAGGCCACTGGAAAATGACTCGATGTGCCAGGATTTCCAAGGTGGGGACACAGTGTCCTGAGTCTCTGCCACGCACTCGAAGGCTGCCCCCTCCCACCATATGTGCACACTGGGGTGGCCCAGCCACCTGACGGAACTAGCAGAAGGCAGTGCCATGGTACAGCTGAAGGGCCTGTCACAGCACCCGTCCCTCCAGGCTGCCCCAGGGAGACAGCTGTCCTGAGTGACAGCTCTCTGTGTTACTCAGGGTCCTCACAACCAACCAGACGAGGCGCTCAGCAGTCACGCCTAAACAATAGCCACGCTGCAGCCAGCGGTGTGCACCCACGGGTTCTGTCAGCCAGTCCTGATCAAGAATCACATCACCTAGGGTGGAGGATATAGCTCAGCAGGAGTAAATGCCTCCTCCCTCGCTGGTGAGCACAAGGCCCCGAGTTCAGGCCCCGGTTCCAAAAAGAAAAAGTAAGAAAAGCATCACCTCTCCCGCAAGGAACCCAGAGACCTCAGTCATTCCATCCCTGTGAAAACCCACCCAATATTCTCTTCCCAGCAGCCTTCTCTGGCTCTCAGCCATTTCCTTCCTAAGGACCTGGCACACATTTGAGGAGCAACACCTCGTTCCTCTTGACAGCTCTGTGCAAAAGAAATGCCACTGTGCCTTGTCCCTTAGATCCAAAGCTCCCCCACCCCCCAGTGTCTGTGTCTGGGAGGAGACTGGCTCCGAGGCCTGCCTAAGCTGTTCCCACACTGCAGAGACACAGCGCTGGCACCACAGGAGAGGTTCAGTCTGGCTCACAGTTCCCAAAGCTTTAGTCCGTGCCTGGCTGGTTCAAATGCAAAAGCAGTGTAGCAGAAGGGCCTTGGCAGGAAGAAGTCCCTCACAATGCAACAGCCAGGCGCAGAGAGTAGGTGGGGAAGAGCCGGGAGGGCAGGCACCTGGCTCACTTGAGACCTGCGTTCCAGCCAGGCTCTGCATCCTAGCAGCAAGACAGCAGTATCATACCAATAATTCAATCACCTTCCTAACATGCGAGCTTCGAGGGTGACATTAGATCTAAGTGGAGTGCTGTGCCCAGCTGTGAACTGCACCCCTGGGGAGCTCAGCCCCTGGGCCTGCTGTTGGCAGTAGCCCAGAAGGGCGTACCGTGCTCCTTACTCTCCTTCTCGCTCTTCCCATGTGCTGTGGCATGAATGGTTCTCCTCCACCGGGCCCTCACAGGGCACTGTGCCCTTTCAGAGCCAGCTGACGGCAGGTGGAGATAAGCCTGGCTCCTCTGAGCTCTAGGCGGTAGGAACACCGTCATTGGGCGAGACCAAGAAGTAGACACTTCCCCGCGCGCGCGCTTGAGAGTCAGAGGGAGGGGCTCACGGGGGCTGGGCAGCAGTGCCACGCGGTCCAGCAGGGGAGACACCTGGTAATGAGGGTGGCCGAATTGAACTGTTTGCGTGTGAGGCTCACGTGGGATTTAGTTAACGCAAGGAGAGTGTCCCCAACGCACACACCTGAAACATGAGCTGTTCTGACTCCAAAATGTATTGAGGAAGAGAGATTTCCACAGCATGAAACGTCACCCACAAAATCATTGAAATATCCCATAAAATCACCTTCAGCACAGGGGTGTGCAGTATGTGGGAAACGCACAGGCCTGCTTCCCGTCCCTGGGGGTCCCCAGGACATATATGTCAATAGTCCAAGCTCCAGAAAGATCCAAGACCAAAGCCCGGACACTGCAAACTAGATAAACACAACAGGTATTTATCGTTCATGTGAATGCCAGAAAAGTTGTTCAAACTGCTCAAAAGGGCTTGCTGCCTAAATCAGGCCATCTTATCCACTATTAGTGACACCTAAAAGCACTGTGCATGAATGGATTATTGCTGATTATTATTGTTATTATTATTATTATTATTATTATTGCTATTACTATTATTATTATGACTGCTTCCTCTCTGTCTTGTGCACAAGAGCCGGGTCTCCCATGCACACACTCTAGAGCTGATCCTTACAGCTGCCCCTAGAGCCCCAAGGGTGCACTGAGCACCCACAGCTTCCCAGCACAGCCCACCCAAGCAGCCTCAACACGCAACCCTGAGATCCCAGGACGAGAAGCACAAAGCCAGGCGAGCCTCTCCTGCACGGGCTGACTGATCAGTTTGTTCCTTTAAGCAGTTCCCTGTGATCACTCGTTGTAAATAAAGAGAACTCTGAAAATCGTGGCTTTTCCCCCGATGAAATCAGCAGTAGCTGACAGGCAGAGGCCAGGGAGCTGGCCGGAACGCGTGATTCTGTGGTGACAGCCGAACCACCCGTGGGGGTGGGTCAACCCTGGCCCTGCTGAAGCCCTGCACCTGTTCACCAGCAGGACACAAAGGACTGGCTTCCCCAGAAAAGCAAAGGCAGAAACAGCCAGCTCATTTCCAGGGAGTGGAGGCAAGAGAGGAGAAGATCAGGGCTACCTGGATCCAGACCGCGCTGGCTTCTCCGTGCAAAAGAGCCTGTCAGAAAGGATCTGAAAGGAGCCATCGGGAGTCGCCGCATGTCTTCAGGGAGAACAGCACCCCGGCGGCCACTGCTGAAATAGGGCAGGGGCACCACCACTGGGAGGGCTGGCTCTGCCTGCTCATGAAAACACGTGAAATCAGAAGATTTTATATGTAAGCAGATTTCTCTGTGTTGATTTTTGAGGGCTTTCGGTGGTGCTGGGATGCAGCCCCAGGCCTGCAGCATCTGCTGCTGCCCCCCCCCTCCCGCAGGCAGAGACCTCACAGGACCTGTCTGTGGCTTGAGGAAGTGGCAGGGGTGGGACTGTGGACAGTGTCCCCTGTGCTGGTGCACACTTCTACCCTGGCGCAAGATGCCGGTGGTGCCCCCCCACCCCACTGCTCAGCTCCCAGGAGCAGCTGAACCCATCCGCAGTGCAGCTGCAAGGTCAGCTCTCGCCTCAGAAGGCAGCTGGGGAAACGCAGCCTCCCTTTCTCACAGAGGTGAGCCCCTCACAGCCACAAAGCACAGGCAGTAGAAGGGGGGAAAGGGCTGACTCTGGACCTCCAGCCCGGCAACTGACTTCCTCAGTGTGCGAGGCGTCTGGCGGACAGCGTCTGCAGCCAACAATCCCTAGAAGAATCGCCTCCCCTGAGCCTTGCTAATGACTCGGCCATCCTGGCCGGGCCTCAGGCAGCCCCAAGTCTGTGGTGTCCTGCACACAGCGGAAGCACTGGGCCTCAGGGTCGGGGCAGGGGCAGGTTCCTGTCACCGCTCAGCCTTACCCAGTCAGCAGTTCACTAAACTGGGCGCTGTGCACCGCTCATGCCAGCAGGCTCGCATCAGCCACGGCAAAGCCATTAAAAGCTCTTAGGTGCTTCAGTTTCAGGATCGAGTCGGCCTGGTGAAAGCTCACTCTGCTGAGGGGTGGGGTGCAGCAGAACGCCCCTGCCAGACCAGGCAGGCCCAGCAGCTGCCACCCAGGGTGGGGCTCCTCACTGGCCTGGGACACAGTCAGTGTCAGGAATACTCCAGGGACCAACTCTGGAATACTCCCTCAGGTGACACCTGCTAGCCAAGGGCTGCATGGCACAATTATGAATCCTCCTCTTTCCATCTGCGCGCCTGGATATTTTTAAAACCTTTTGTTTTTCCTTTTGAAGTGCACGAGTATGCGGGGAATGTCTTTCTAATGGAGAAGGCATGTGTGGCATGTCCCCAGTCACCAGAGGGAGTGATACTGCCTTCCCCAGCCGGCCTGGCCTGGTCTGGCCTGGTCTGGCCAGGAGGGATCAGGGAGCACAGCCCTAGTCACAGACACCACGCCTCCAGCCAGGTCCCCAAGCCCCACGCCGGCCTCCTTTAGGGCATCCTAAGGGGAGGCATCCCAAGGAGGAGGAGGAGGAAGCCCCAGCTCACGGGCCAGCCCACCACCTGGCCAGCAGCACGGCCCCACCCCTGGCTGGTGTGGTAGGACCTCTGCAGCCACTCTGCGGTGAAGAGCAGAGCCACTCTGTCAGGAGGGCACCAAGACTGGCTGAGGTGATCCCAAAGGGCTCCCAAAAAGCTGTGATGAGTCACAGCTTAAAAGGGACCCAGGCTTCGGAACAAACTCCATCACGACGCAGGCCAGAAGAGACTTCTGACCTCCACGGCCACCCTCTCGTAAATGCTAGAGGGCTTTCCACACAGAGTGCCTTTTCCTTTTCCGACTTCTCTTTGAAAATAGGAAAAGCCAACCATTTAACAATAGGGCAGCTGATTTACCCTCAGCCACATTAACTAGAATGTTCTCTAGAAGCTCAAAGAGGGGAGCTCAGGATCCACTCTGATCTCACCAATGCCACAGCTCCCGCCCACCTGCAGAATAAAGCCCTGTGCTGAGGCAGGCTTGGGAGGCCCTGGCTACCTCCTCAGGGCCACTGGAATCTCAGACTTTTCCCTGGAGCCAAAGTCCTTTACCTCTAGAGAGAGAACACTGAATTCATCCTTCTCCCTGCCCTCCTGGAGCTCAGCCTTGGCTCCAGAAGCTCCCTTTGTTCACATCCAGTCCTCTGTCTTCCCAGGAAACCAACCTGTGAAGCCAGAACCCATCCCCTTGGGTGACACCTAAGGGCCTCCTGCTCTCAGCCTCTAACCCCCAGCGCTGGGCCTCCCACCCTCCGAAAGCCCCTTTTCCTGCCCTTTTCCTAGGAAGGCCCTCCCTGAGCACGTTTTAAAGACCCCAGGGCAGACCACACGAGCATCTTGGCATTTGTGTGCCCAGCCTCCTCTCAGCTATTTTCAGAATGGCTCAGGGATATGTAGAGACACCTGAATCCTTCCTTTCCATACATAAAAGACGTGACATCAAGTGAGATAAGCCAAGTACGCAGAGGCAGATGTCAACCAGCTCACTCACCCCTGGGTCTGAAAAGAGCTGAGCTCACAGAGGGTGAGAGTGGCACTGTAGGTACCAGAGGCTGGGGCGGGGGGGGGGGGGGGGGGGGGGGGGGGGGGGGGGGGGGGGGGGGGGCAGAGTCCCAGTTAGACGAGGGAAGCCAGGGTCCCTTCTGCACAGCCTATGTGACCACGGATGATGGCAACTGATGGTGTAGCTCAGGAAGCTGGGAGAAAGGTCTTTTAGTGTCTTTGCCACCGAAACAACAGTATAAGTTCAAGCACACAGACAGGTGTCCTTCAATGAGGACATCACCCGGCAGGCAGGGTTGAAGCCTCGCTGGGGAGATAGCTCTGTGGCACAAGTGCCTTCCTGGCAAGTGCAAGGTCGTGAGTTCGAACCCCAGTCCCACAAAAAAAAAAAAGAAGCCTCACAGAGCGCCCCTAGGTGAGCACACGTTTAGGGCCATGATAAAAATTGCACTAAACAAAGGAACTCGAACACAGACTTTGGCCTCAGCGCTGACCCATCCTTTCCTCCCTCTATAGATGGTGGCAGTGAGCCTGAGACAGGTGTTCCAGCCCATTCTCTCAACATGCACACCCACCTCTGCATATCCTCAAGCTGGACAGAGCTGGCCCGGCACCGCAGGCCCTCCCTGCAGAGCCTGCGTGCCCCGCTCCGAGCTGGCAGGACAGCTGAGTCTGGTGAGAAGCCGGGCAGAGAAGCCAGGCTGCCTGCCGAGGGCCAGGAAGGAATCCTCCCGGTGGGTAAGAGAAGCACTCTAGCCCCTGATGTTCCTGACGGCTCCTCGCTGTCTGCCTCATCCACCAAGATGAAGTGCTGTCCCCAAAGGCTGTCTTTTCCTCCCACAGATCACACTTGTATGAACTTGGGGTTGTCAGCGAGATCTGAAGCTTTTCACGCTCACCATCCACGTCAATCTCTTCTCCTGCAGACTGATTTCCCTGTAGCTTCTGCTCCTTTTGCTAAAGGGCCGTTAACTCTTGGGAATCCTTTCCACCTCTTAGACACGGGTGGTTTGTCACATGCTACACACGTCCAAAATACCCTCCAAGCCTTGTATTTGCTTTTAGCACCACTAGCGTCTTTGTTGCTCAGGGAAGCTCTTTTTCTATCTTCCTCCCTTTTCCTTTCCCTTCTGGCAGTAGTGAGGATTGAACTCAGGCAATCTGTGTGATTGACTGATTGACTGATTGATTGATTGATTGATTTGTTAATTTTTGCAGTCCCACGGATCAAACTCAGAACCTTGTGCTTGCCAGCCACTGAGCTATATCCCTGACCCTTTATTTTTATTTTGAGACAGACCGGTCTCATACTTAGACTCCTCCTGCCTCAGCCCTCTGAGAAGCTGGGGCACTTGGATGTGTCTCTGTGCCTGGCCAGCTATGCTTTTTCCCTTCGCCACACAGACGCTTGTCACCATGTCCTTTCTGTCTGTGCTCTGCCCCTCTGGTTACCTCTTGCCGTGGTCACATCTCCGTGAAAGTGCCAGTTCCTCGGGCGGGATTTCAGGGTCTGGGCCCTCGCCCCATGTTAAGCGCCCCCTTTGTCCTGCTCCGTGTTTCTACCAGGTCGTCATGTGGTATGTGTGTGTCTGCCATCTTGGCTGTCTTCCTGAGGATGAGCTACCTGAGTGTAGACCGCGCTGTGACCACGGCCCGTGGCCCCTAGCAAGCAGGCCCTGAGCACTGCTGAACACTCGTGAGAGGGGAGAAACCCCAACACACCAGTGGGCAGGACGGACGCAAGCGCCTGTGGCACGTAACATGCTGAGCATGCTAGCGACCCACCAGTGGATGGCAGACAGCAACGAACACCGCTCACCTCACCAGAAAACAGCAAACGCATCTGTGCGCATTTCATAACCACAGTATGACCTGAAGCTCTCAAATGCTTGAGATTTTACGACAGTAGAGTCTTAGCACTCAACCATGCACAGCGGCATTGCCTGTTACTCTGGCATTATGGGAGGCGGAGGCAAGAGTTCCATACCCAAGCCTCAGGCTCAATGCCCGGTACTGAAAACAAAAGAAATCCTAAAACTAGAGCCTTTTTTAAAAAAAATTGAAAAATAAAAAGCTTGACCTACATGGACAGCTCCTTCTCTTGGCACCCACATCAGAGGAGACTGGACTGCCTCAGGCTTGCTGCAGGCAGATCCAAGTCCAAGGAGGCGGGGAGTGAACAGTGGAACAGTGAGTAAGCAGAGGCACTATTTATACAGAAAAAGTGACGCGAACAAAACGTAGGTGACACACAGATGCTGGCACCCGCCTGTGCTCACAGAACTCAGGAGGCTGAGACAGGAAGACCACACATCCAGGCCAACCTGGGCCACTCAGCAACTGGGGGAGACCTTGCCTGACGATAAAAAATAAAAAAAGGCCAGGCCGTGGCTGAGGGCAGGTGCCCTGGGCTCTATTCCAGCACCACAGAAAAGCATAGTGTCGTGCACAGTGCAGGGAGCCAGCAACAGGGGGAAGGGCCAGCGACGTCCCCCTCAGATTTTAAGATCCAATCAAGATTCTTCTCAGATGAAGAAATAAGGTCAACACATACATAAAACATTCTCCACCTTGTTGGTCCCGGGAGAAACTGCAAATTTAAGCAGCACCGCGACCCTGCGTCACTCCAGGAAGGACGCCACATCAGGAAACCCACCAACGCAAGTGTTGTGGGAGCGGGGAGCTGTTGGCAGGAGTCTGAACTGGTCCAGCCACATGGACGTCAACATGCAGAGTCCTCCAAGCAGCAAAAACAGAAATTCCATCCAACCCAGGCATTCCTCTTCTTGATATCTTCTCAAAGGAATGAAAGACAACATATGACTGTGATGCGTGCGTAACCGTGTTTATAGCAGCACAACGTACAGTAGCTAAGTCGTGGAAGCGGCCTACAGGTCCACCAACAGATGAATGGATGTGCCCGGGATGGGGGTGCACACCTGCAACCTCAACACTCAGGAAACCGAGGCAGGAGGATCGTTGCAAACTCGTGACCAGCATGGACCCCAAAGTGAGCTCAAGGCAAGCGCGCACTGCATAGGGAGACCCTCCCTGAAGACAAAACAGATGAGTGAATAAAGAAAATGCGAAATGTGCATTCAATGGAGTACTACTCTGCCATAAAGAAGGGTAAACTAGAGTGATCTGTAGGAAAATGATTGCACCCTGAGTCCACAGTGTTGCCTGAAGTAACCCAGGTGTACAACCTTAAACCATGAATAATTTCTCCTTGATGAAAAACTCCATATAATAACGTAAAACATAAAAGACAGGTCATAGGAAAAAAGAGAGAAAAAAAACTGTCGCAAACAGGTGAGGACAGCAGATCTAAATGTGTACCATGCTGTAGTACAATCGTCTCACGTGTTTTACATGGTCTCTGCCCTATGCATCTAGTTTTTAATCAGTATATCTGATAATTAACTGGATAAGTTTTATAAGATGAATAACTGAATCAGATGCCAGAAGAACAGAGCAGCTGGGTGAGGAGCAGGGCGTGCTGTGTTGGAGCACTAATTCCCTACAGGGAAGGGAATCATTACCCATGACAAACCTGTACTAACACAGTCAAGAAAACTCACAAAAAATCAGGATGCCAACACACAGATCTTAATTGCAACTACTTTTTTTACAGCCACAAGTTTTTTAGAAGTTAAACTGATTGCATTCAACCCA
Organism: Myocastor coypus; assembly: GCA_004027025.1. NCBI lineage: Eukaryota > Metazoa > Chordata > Mammalia > Rodentia > Myocastoridae > Myocastor > Myocastor coypus. The sequence continues at coordinate 26,764 of PVJA010003823.1, read as the reverse complement.
AGAATTTTCCCCCGCAGCACCAGTGACCCAACCCAGGGTCTCCACACGCTAAGCACAAGCTCTACCCCTAAGCTATACCCTGAGTCCCAGGAGTGATATTTGCGATAGATCAGCCCTCCAGATTTTTAAGGATAAATTCCTGTTTCTTTCACTTGAGAAGAGAAAATTTAAATTCTCCTCCTCACAGTTCTGCCCCCTGAGGACTAGACACTCCCAAGTGAGGCCGCGTCTCCCCAGATCCATGCCACCATATTGCTGTCTTTCTACTCAGAACTCTGGGACGTGCCTCTGCATTAAGAGTCCTGAGCAGTTGGGCTGGAGAGATATAGCACAGTAGGATAAGTGCCTGCCATGCAAGGGCAAGATCCTGAATTCAAACCCTGGTCCCCCAAAGGAAAAAAAAAAAAAAAAAAGAGTCCTGAGCAGAGCCCCCTTGGCACACCCTGGGCACATCTGCCTGGCCTCGGAGGCTGGCAAGGCCTCTTCGGCCCACCGCCTTGCACCCCTCCCTCAGGGGTTTCCTGGTGGCCATGATTTCTTATTTCCTGCAGATTTCCCAGGGCCTGGCTGTCGCTCCCAAGCTGCACAGGCGGCCTCACAGGCTCAAGGCACAGCTCCGGAGCAGGGCTGACCTCCGGAAGGACACGACCAGTCACGGGCAAGCCCAGCCACGGAGCAGCTGCAAAAAACAAAGTTGAGAGAAGCAGATAAAAACGTCATCTGAGATGTACTGTGGTACACACCTGTAATATCAGCAGTCCGGGAGGCTGGACCACGGAGGTTGCATGTTCAAATCCAGCCTGGCAACCTAGGAATGCACCGAGAGGGCTGGGAAGACAGCTCAGCAGCACAAGGACCTGTCTGGCAACTACACGGTCCTGAGTTAGACTGTAGTGCCGTGAGGCACCATCTCCAAATAAAAATATTTTTTTAATTTTAATTTTATTTTTTATTTTATTTTTGTGAGACACTCAAATTTTTTTAATTTTTATTTTATTTTTTTCTTGTTTTTTTTTTTAAGAATTTTTTATTTTATTTATTTTTTTCTTGTTTCAGAACCTTTGTTTGTTTATTCACTCATTTTCATGGCCGGCTCAACCCACCGCGAAGGCAGGGCTGGCGCAGCATGTGGTGCCGGGGATCGAACCGCGGTCCCTGAAGCCACCCAAGCTTTCCCAAGCAGGTGCTTTAGACCACTGAGCCATCCTGCCGGGCCCCCAAACAAAAATATTGAAAAGGGCTGGAGATGTAATTTAGTGCAAAGATCAATCCCCAGTACTGCAATTTAAAAATTGCACTTGAGCCAATATATCCAAATAGTATCTTTTGAAGAGAGATGATCTAAGTTTTAAAATGGATTAATGAAAAACCAGGTACGGTAAGCAACGCCTGTGATCCCAGCCCACAGGAAGCAAGAGGAGAGGCTCAGGAGGTGAAGGCCCCCCTGGACTTCCCAGCAGGGCTCCGTCTCAACAGGGGCTTTCGTGCATTGTGTTACATTACTTTGTTTCGTTCATTTGTTTTCTGCAAAGCCGGACGCACACCTCAAGTTCCTGTCAAAGGGCTCAACAGCCACCAAGAGCTGCTGGCGCCCTCCCAGAGCACACAGCGTGGGCAGCGGGCACTGTGGCCAACGGTCCCGGAGGCCGAGCACCTCGGCCACGCCCCTGCCCGCAGCTCTAGCCCCTGGTGCCCTGACTTCCCACCTGATTCAGTCTCATCTCTGTGGTAGCCAGACAGCCAGTTCCGAAAGCTGAGTCAGACTGTGTGACTTTCTGCCCGCCACCCTTTGGGGGGCCGCCTGCACTGGTAAAGGGCAGAAGCCTTGCTAGCCACCCACGAGGCACACTGCGTGCCACCCCGCATCCTCCGCTGCCAGCGGCACCACCCTCTCCCAGCTCGGCTCCCTTGGCTCCCTCTCCTCGCTCATCCTTTGTCTCCCAGCCCGGGGACCCCTCCTGCTCCTCCCCAGGCCTGCAACCTGCAACTGCTCCCCATCTAAGACTGCTCCTGTGTCACCTTCCCAGCATAGCCTGCTCCGGAGCGGCCAACCTCCCTCCCCTTCCTGGTGCCACAAGCCTGTCCCCAAGGCCGCTCTGCTCTCCCTTGGGCGCCAACCTCCCTGGCGTGACGCTCCTGATCTGCATAACCCAGCGGGCACCTAAATGCGGGAGTATGGAACTCTGTCCTTCCGTGTTCATCCCTACATCTGCAGCCCCTCGGATGCACAGCACAGAATAGCGACACAATAAATGCACACTGAAAGCCCCTGAGGGAATTTAATTAATTAATTAATTAATTAACACCAGTCTCTCTCCGCCATGAAGAGCTTACTATTTACTGGCAAGAGATAGACATAGGGTCTATCGAGAAGATAAGCACCATGGAGAGAAATAGAACTTAGGAAGGGAAACACAGGAGGAAAAGAGACAGTCTTTTTTTTTTTTTTTTTTTTTTTTTTTTAATTATGGCCGGCTCAGCCTGCCCTAGGGGTGGGGCTGGCACAGAATGTGGTGCTGGGGATCAAACCGTGGTCCCTTCGGTTGCCTAAGCTTTGCTTAAGCAGGCACTTTAGACCGCTGAACCATCTGGCCAGCCCCTTTGAGACAGTCATTTTAGCACAGCCACCAAAATAAACCATAGTGAAGAACCCAGCGACAGCCGCTGCTACGGTCCCAACCACTCTCCAGGCCCACACCCAACTCCTGACATCGGAGCACACAGGTGCCCGCCCCACCCCCGCTGGTGCTGGCCCAGCCCTGGCTCCCACTGCCACCACCTGTGCTCACCCTCTGAGATCCACCTGCCTGCACCCTGTATCCTGGATTAGAGTGGACGCCGCAGGAGGGCAGGGCTTCACCTCCCTGCTCCTGCTCTAGCTCCAGCAGCTACCAGGGAGTCCAGCAGACAGCAGTGCTGGGGAAGCAGCTGAGTCTACCGAGCAGCCAGTGTTAGGCTGACGCACCACGAAGACAGTGTCCTGAGGAGTCAATGCAGCCCACAGTGGCCGTGCCCCGGGTAGGCACTCGCTGCCTGTGCTAGGTGCTAGGCAACGCCCCTGGTGGGGAGAAGCCACTGTCCCCAACTCCGCTCACCAAGCTTCAGCAGTGTGCACGGACAGCAGGAGAGGGGTGCCCCGGGTTCCTGTCCCCGATCCCAGCCTGGCAGTGGCCTGCTCGCTTCGCACTTCCTCACTTACATCTGCCAGGCTTTCTTTCTTTGGGATCTGTGCACAGAACTGCAGGGAGGTCACAGCCCTCTCGGGATCTGTGGAACAGAATGTTATCTCAGCACACTGAGATGCACTCGGAAACCACTGCCACGCAGCCACGAGAAGCAATAAACGCAGTCATTGTGACAGCAATAACATTTGCTCGCCTGGGCCGAGCACTTGCTGTGGTGGCAGGGCCTGTGCCAATCATCTTCCGGGCACCTCCGCTCTCTGAGGCGACCTGGGAGGCTGGTGCCTTGTCATCCCCATTCTGCAGCCAAGGAGACCAGGGAGAAGCAACCCTGCAATGTTCCCAGACACCTCTGCTGCTCTCTGGCTTCCCACTTCCCACCAGGCCAAGCTGCTAAGCATCAAACAGGACGGCGCCAACTCCCTGATTCCTGAAGATCAAATAGTTTTGGGAGCTACTCAGTTCAACGAAGACTAGGGCCCTCTAGGCCCCGGTCTCCTCAAGGAGTTCACACTGACAGCATAAAAGCAGACACACAGAGCAGCACCCCTGAACCCTCTCCATTCCCCCAGAAGAGGAAGACAATTCAAAATTCTACATCCTCACCATGAACTGAAATTACAGGCTGGAGACTTGCTCTGAAGTACGGAGCAGAGGCTGGAGCACGCACACTGTCCTGGGTTAGATCCTCAGCACAGAAAAAAACAAAGGCTGAGGCCATTTTGACATTGTGCAGTCAGAAATGTCACATTTCATAGCCCAATATTCGTCTTTTATGATTTTTTCTATCACTCTTTTTTTTTTAGAGTTTTATTTTTTATTTACTTTTATTTATTTTTTCTTTTGTCTTTTTGAGACAGGGTCTCACTGTACAGTTCAGGCTGGCCTTGAGCTCAGTTTTGTAGGCCAGGCTGGTCTCGAACTCTCACAGATCCTCCTGCTTCAGCCTCCCGAGTGCTGGGATTACAGGCGTGCGCCACCACACCCGGCTTTTTCTGTCACTCTTGCCTAGGATGGTCTTGAACTCCTAAACCCAATCAATTCTTCTGCCTAAGTCTGCCACCTCAGCCTCCAGAGAGCCTGGGGTAACAGTGCAGCACCACATCCAGTGACTGTGTCGATTCCTAAGACAGAGCAGAGCGAGGCTGCTGCCATCATCATACTGCTTAGCGTCTCCTCAGGGCTCAGACATCCCAGGACAGCAGCAGTAAGTGCTGGGCTCAGAACAGGTGGGGAGCAGGCTAGCAACCAGAGCCAGAGCTCGCTCTCCCATCTGTTCTGCAAGTTGGAAGTAACGACAGACTAGAAGCAGTCCTAGAACGAGCTTGGTCACAGCCCCAACATGGCGCCAAGTGATTGGGCTTGCCACGCCAAGACAGAGCCCTCTGAGCGCTGCCTGCTGGGCAGCTCTCCTGAGCCCTGGCCGGCCGCACCTGAGTGTCCCCACACTGAGCCTTCACGCAAGGCCTCTAGCCCTTTGTACGACCTCGGCCTGCTTTACCACGGTGGGAAAAGCTGGTGACTACAGCAAGGTATTGTCACACAGGAGGCTGAGAGGTCCAGCTGCTCCCAAGCTGTGCAGACAGAGCGGACACACCAGGTCCCTAGCTCAAGCCAAGCAGTGTCTTCTGCTTGATCTTCACTCTACCATCTGACTTCTAAGAATGGGCCAAGTAGTCAGGTGGGCCCCGTCCAAGTGCCATCAGCTCTGTTGCTGCTGACCTGTGTGACCAGAGTACTATTTTTAACGTCATAAGCCATGTATTCTTCATCTACTGAATAAAGATAATAATAATCCTATTTTACAGGACATTGGCCAAAAAATTCAATGAGACAAGATGTCTAGCACATGTGGAGTGAAGCCTGGGTCACCACAAGCACTCCAGCTTCACCACACATTTTACTCTAAATGCCATGGTGCGGGTAGAATAAATATGAAGCATGTGCCTGGCACGATAAATGGCTTCCAAGCTATTAGCCACCCTGCTGCTATTATTATTATCAATTCTGATTATTGCTTTTATTGGTTCCTCCTATGACTTAGTGACAGAAAAAGTGAAGAAGCCGATGTTCTCACCAAGTGGTTCATTTGTTAGCCTTCTATGTGACCCAGAACTTCTGAGATTTTCCAAGGAAGCTGTACGTGTGCCACGCCTGGTGCCACGGTCCTGTAAGGCCAGCACTCTCTCTGCCAGAGGCTGAGCTGGAAGATTGAAAGCTTGAGCCCAGCCTGGGCAACTTAGCAACTTCAGAAGACCCAAAATTAATAACAAAATTGAAAAAGGCTTCCCTGAGTTCAATCCCTAGCACCATTCCAAAAAAAGGAGAGACAAGAAGTCACTGTGCCTGTCGTCAGGAGCCATCGCTGGCTAAGCCTCTCCAGCTCCAGGTCCCCCTGGAGACAAAGGGTGTACGGGGGGTGGGGGTAGATCCTGGCTGGGTGACCAGTGAGGTCAGCAACTGGCATCAGGAGAAGGGAATGCAAGCGCCAAGAAGGTCCCATCTACAACCAGCTGGGAAAAGTAAGCAAATAAACAGCCAGACCATCAGAGAAGCCGCTGAGTCAACAGCTGAGCGTACCACGGCCCCGGGCAGCCCCAGCCTGGCTCTCCCGAGAGCATGCACCATCATCCTTCAGCAAAGCCCTGGCGACCTCAGGCCCAGCTCGGCCCACCCATGGCACAGCAAACTCAGGGCCTCTCACAAACAGAAGACGAAGACTGCCTGGGGCCAAGAGGCCCTCAGCCGGGCTGCAGGCACAGTGTCCATCTCAGGCAGGCCAAGGGCCCCAGACAAGGTACCTACAGGCTCTAGAGCCCAGCTGCTCCACTTGGCTGCCAAGCAGGGAAAAAAGATCTCCCCAAACCGAGGATTAATTCATTGTGCATCATGGAAATTCACCAGATTTTTAGACTAACAGTCTTGGGAACTAAAGGAGCTTGATACTTCACAACCAAGAGACAAACTACCAGTCTCTCCTTCCGGCTCTGTGGCACTGGAGCCTTGAGCCGCGGGGGAAGGGGACAGTGCACCAGAGAGAAAAAGGAAAATGGATTACAAAAAGCAAAATCTGCTATCTGCTTTTCAGAAGAAGCCAGTGTATGCAAAATCTTACACGTCATGCAGGTAAAGCAGCAAGAAGAAGCAACCACCCTTAACCGGGCAAAAGAGCTGCCCCACAGAAGGCTGCAGCACGTTGCTTCCGGGCAGTCCATGAGGCCAGCATCCCAGCCCCCAAGGGAGCCGCCAACCTTTCCATCCCCAGACCCAGGAGCAGAACGCGCCCAGCCCCAGTGCCAAGGCCTCCAGCCCCGGTGCCAAGGCCTCCGACCATGAGGCACGCTCTCACCTTCAAGACATAACTCATTTCAAAGCTATGGAGACCAGGCTTTGGAGACAGGCTTCTGTCTGTCCTCTGCCTCACCTAAAGGGTCTCTGCTACAGTGTACCTTCCAGGAAGTTCCACTGCAGGTTCCAGGGCCGACACAATGCCCTTTCTGTGGGGAGAGCTTTAGAAAGACTAGTGATGACCAGAGGATGGTGGCAAGTGAACAAGCCTCAACTTGTCTCTGCCCATATGCAAAACAGAACTGCAACATTGTATAGCTCACAGTTCAGCAGATACAGTCCCTGCAACCTTGGCCCCCCGCCACACGCCCCACACACACAGCCTGGACTCAGGGCCACCAATGGGTGTTGCCAACCTTGCTCTGGAAAACACAAGCCCAGAAGAGACAAAAACCTCACTCTCTCATCCGGAACACCCTCCCAAGTGATTTTTCTTCTGTAATGTTCTAGACTGGCCTGCAGTCAGGAGCTGGAGAGAAGAGAATACTCCACGTCTGCAGGCCATCCGGAAAATTCACCATGTGTCCACACACAGGGCACATGCAGCCTCGTGGCTGGCTTCCTGGAAGTCTCCTATCAGACCAGAAGCCCTGGCACCACCAACATGAGCGCCACGAGCCAAGCAAAGGCAAAGCTAATTACGTCAACAACAGCTCCAAAAAGAATTAGCATGGCGGGGGGTGTGAGGGCACCCAGCAAAGGCAGAGGCGCAGTGCAAAAGCAGAGAAAGTTTCAAAACACAGACCGACTGGGTTTTGGGAAACCACCTTGGGGGAGGGGGAGCTCAGAGGATGGATCCAGCATCCCACGGTTCAGACCTCCGGTTTCGCGAACGGGACCTCCAAACCGCATCTGCGGCCCCAAATCCGTGGCTGTCCGAGAGGGGTCTATTTTCGGAGATCAGAAGTAAGGGTGAGATCAAGTGTACACAACGCCAAAGATCTCCAGGCACAGTCCGCGCCGTGGCACCTCTCCCCTCCCCCTCCCCCTCGCGAACGCCCAACTCGCTGCAAGTCTCGAGGGTGGCGAGGAGGAAAGCGGACGGTTAACACGCACGCTCGGAAATCCGCGGGCCCCTTTCCTTCAGCTACTCTCCTGGCATCCCTGCCCGCAAAGCCAAGGCTCCAAGTTTCCAACACCAGAGAGAACAAAATTGCAACTTACTGGCGGGTGGATCCAGCCCCGTCTCGCAGGTCGCCAGGGCTGCCGACATCCTCTCCGCGTGGAGATCCCCTCGCAAGGCCGGCGGGCGCGGAGTGACCCTGCCCACGGCTCCTCGCCGCGCCCCTCTGCCCGCCGCCCGCCCAGCCCGCGGGCCCATGTGCTCCGCGGCTGCACGCGCTCTGCCCAGCCAGCGAGCGGGGCTGGCTGGTGGCCCGTGACGTCACGCGGCTCGCGCTCGGGCCCGGCGGGGGAGGGGAGCGCGGCGCGCCGCGTGCGTCCCGGGCCCCGCGTGCCCAGTGTCCTGGCCGGTCGTGCGCGTCCCTGCTCCCGCCGCAGGAGCACCAAGCTGGGCAGGCAGCGCTGGAGCCCGGCCGGCCTGGACTACCGCGGCCGCCGAGAGCCCAGAGGGTGCGCTCCGCACAGAGCTGGGCGGGGAGGAGGAGCGCGGAGGGGGTCCCCTGGCTACGCGGCCCGCGATGCTCTGCTGAGCCAGCCTCCCCGAGTGACCCAGGAGGCAAGCTTCGTCCCGCTTTCCAGCTGTGGAAGGTGCGTGCGGTGCATGGGAAGGACCGCGTGGCCCGCAGAGGTGCGCGACCCCTGGCCCGGCTGCATCCTGTGGACCGGCGCTCTGGCTTGGGTACCACTCAGCATCGCTCGTTGTCCTCAGAGCCAGGTGCAGACTTGCACCGAGGGCCCCGCCCGTACGCGCCCCTCAACCTCGGTGTGTGACACTATGGCGGGGACTCCGCGAGCCCCTCCGAGGCCCTCAGCGTGGGCGTGAGCATCCACCTCGTGGGAGAGCCCAGGGCGTCCTGCAGAGCTGGAATGGGACCCAGGGCCCAGGGAAAGAGGCAGCGCGAATGTGACGCCAGGGTTGCGGAGGGAGAGGGGTCCGCGCGCTTCTCCACCTAGGACATGGTGTCTCGCTCTTGCCGACCCGCCCGCGGGTCTCGTCGCCTGCCTAACTTGGGGAGAGTTTCCCCACTTCACGTGTCGTCTTCGCCCCGGTCCTCGGCCAAGGCCCCTGCACCCCCAGTGGATGTGCTGGTTGCTCCTGGAGCCCCTGCGAGGGGAAGGTTTCAAAGGATGGTTTCAACTGCGGCTTTCAGTGGAAGGGAGAAAATGACCAAAATCCTCTGTTCGTGGAGGACTGGGCAGGGCTGTGAGAACGGAGGCCCTCAGGAGCCCCAGGAAGCACCCTCCTGCAGCAAGTCGGCCTCCCAGGGCGAGCAGCCGACCCTGTCCCTGTCCCTGTCCCTGTTCTCAAGTCCCCAGGACTCAGGCGCTTTCAGCTTTGACCTTGACTCTGATGCACCTTCTTGGATTTCTAACTTTGCAATACAAACCTTAGGTTCTTACTATTTTTCTTTTTAAAACTTTTTTTTTTTTTAAGAATTAAACAAAACTGGGGCCCCGGCAGGATGGCTTAGTCGTCTAAAGCACCTGCTTAGGAAAGCTTAGGCACCTGCAGGGACCAGGGTTCGATCCCCAGCACAGGCTGCGCCAGCCCTGCCCTCAGGGCAGCTGAGCCAGCCATAAAAATAAATAAATAAACCAAACACACAAAAGACGTTCTGAAACAAGAAAAAATAAATAAATAACTAAATAAATAAAGAATTAAACAAAACTTAAAAGAATGAATTAAACAAAACTCTGTAAAAGTTTATAGAAAAATAAAACTATTTAATACCCTTACAATTTGTAACAAATGTATTGGCACATCTACTTTCATTTTTTAAACTCCATTTTTCTAAAACAATAGTAAGTATACAATAAAAACTAAATAAATACCTTCCTTCCTGTGCCAAGCCTACCACACTCCACCGCTGGTGTCCGGAGCCCTCTCTCCTCCTGGAATGCCCCCCATTAGGCCTCTGGTGCACTGTTCCAGGGTGTACTCCTCTGGCAGCTTTCCTGCTCAGCCTCAGAACTGCCCTCGGCACAGGTTTTGTCGCTCGCTCTCAGCCATGGGTCCCGCAGGCCAGCGGAGGACCGTGGACATCTCCCATCTGGGTGAAGGTCAGTCAGCCAGCCAGTGGCTGTGTCTCGCACTGCACAGCTGTCCTGGCAAGACAGCAGGCTCTTCAGGAATGCTAGTTTCCTGGAACTGCTGCTTACACCTTGCCTTCCTCCCTACACAGGTGCCAAAAATAGGTCACAATTGATGCCACACAGACCGTAGTTTGAATTCAGTTATCACTATTGGACCCTGGGTAACTTCAAAGAAGTCTCGAGGATGTCTTCCACTTATTTAACTGTCACAAAAGAAAAAAATAAATAAATTGTAGCTACTTTAAATGTCACTTAAGTTCAGTGACATCACATAAACTCACATGTGGTGCAATCCTGACTAACATCTGTCTTCAAAACTTTTCATTTTGTCAAACTGAAACTGCACCCACCCACCAACGCTTCCCATCCTGCCCTTGCTCCAGCTCCCGGCAGCTACTGTTCTGTACTATGTCTCTCTGACTCACCTGCTTCCAAGGACGTCGTGCGAGGGACATCATGCAGTGTGTGTCCTTCATGACTTAGCTTGACTTCTCCCGAGTCCATCCATGGCGCAGGTTGTGTTGTCCTATCCTTCCTTTTTCGACCTAGAGCAATCCTCCCTCGTACATACACGCTATATTTCACCTCCACATTTGCCCATCTCTGGACACTTAGATGACCTCTCCCTCTTGGGTGTCATCAGCAGTGCTGCTCTGAGCATGCGCACACCGGTATCTCTTTAATAAACTGCTTCCGGCGCTTTCTGTAGTTACCCAGGAGTGGAACTGCTGAACTCTGCAGCAGTTCGACTTTTAGTCTGCGTTGGCTAGTGTTTGTGTCACTAGCGTTAGATCCCAGGGCCTTCCACATGCTAGGCAAGTGCCCTCCACTGAGGTATTCTGCAGTGCTTTTTAATTTTGAAACAGGTCTTGCTAAGGCACCCATGCTGTTCTCAGACTCTCACTTTTCCCACGGGGGCCCCCATCACACCAGGATTATTGTAGGCACCAGTGTGTCTGACATCATAAATATATTCAGTTGTCGCAGGGTCTTACTTGGCAGCTCAGAGCACTGGGATTATAGGCATGCACCACTATGCCCAGATTCTGGCTGGTTCAGCTCCCCCCCCTTGGGGGTGGGGCTGGCACAGCATGTGGTTCCAGGCATCAAACTCCAGTCCCTGTGCTTGCCTGAACTATCTTACCAGCCCTCAAGTTTCCGTTTTTAAAGGAACATCATACTGGTTGAACTTTTAAATAAAAATTGTATTTTGGAATAATTTTAGATGTACAAAAAGGTTGTAGAGATAGAGAAGGGTTAACATGTACTTGTCAAAGTCCCACTTGCTAAGATCTAATATTGCTATGGTGCTTTTAGCAATAGGGGAACATTCCCCTCAAGCATGGTGGCACATGCCTGTAGTCCCAGTGTTCCAGAGGCTGAGGCAGAAGGACTAAGCTTGAAGCCAATCTGAGCTACATAGTAAGATACAAAGTAATAAAGTAGAACACAAAAGAACCCCGAAACCTGGTACATTACCATCAACTAAACTTGAGATTCCCTTTAGATGATTAATACTGTGTTTCTGTTCCAAGGTCTCATTTCTTTTTCTTTTTTTTTTTCAAGGTCTCATTTCTAATGCAACATTTAATCAGTGTGTTTCTTTCATCTTTAGCCTGTGATCATTTCTCAGAGTTTGCTTATTTTGGGTGACTTGGACACTACTGAGGAATACCCATAAGGCGTCAGTTTGGGGGGCTTGTCTGGTGGCCTTCCAATGACTAAAACAAAGTGTCATATATTTTCTCAGCCAAATGGGGACCACTGAGCCTCCTTCAGACTGGTGAATTAAATGAGCTTTCATCCTTTAAGAGCACCCTGATCCTTGGATTAGCTGAGATATAGAAAGGTAGAGAGATACACAGACTGATAGGTGAACAGACAGACGGTTTTTTCCTTTTTTCTTTGCTATTCATGCTGGCCTTGAACTCACTTTGCAGCACAAGCTGACCTCTCCTTCACAGCAACCCACTTGCCTCAGCCAGCCGAGTGCTGCGATTACAGGTACACACCCCCACACCTGGCTAACTGGTATATGAATGCAGCCACGTCATGAGGACCTTACAACCTTTGATCAAAGCTCGCTGCACTTAGATACAGTAATATGAGACTCTTTCTTCTGCTCTCAGGACTCGTATGGCAAACAAAACCCCCAGACCCTGGGCCTCTTGCTATCTTTGCATCTAGAGCATTTCTCTATAATATTTTTTTTTCTATAATAATTTTTTTCTCTATAATATTTTTTACTGAATCATTCTTCACCATGCAGGAAACAGACATAATGCCCAGGACTTGAGTTTTGGCTGGAGCCTCTAGTTGCTTGCTTAATTTCATGTCTGGAAATAGATCTGTGTGAGTTGCTGAGGATTCCTCCTTTTTCTCGGCATCCTGTAAGCATGATTCCTCTATTTCTAGCCCCCGTCCTTAGCCCCCACTGTCTTTCCCTGCGTGCGCCTGGCTGCTCTGGATTGCACATGCAGGTGAGGTCATGCAGCCTCCATCTCTCAAGGCGCGCTTCATTTCACACAGCAGAGCGTTCCCCGGATGCCTGCATGCTCTTGAAAATGACGAGATCCTCCTCTCTTTAAAGGCTGAGTACTGGGGCTGGGGAGATAGCTCCAAGGCACAAGTGCCTGCTGGGCGAGTGCAAGGTCGTGAGTTCGAACCCTAGTCCCACAAAAAAAAAATAAAAATAAAAATAAAGGCTGAGTACTACTCTTTGGCATGAACTGTGCCTTCTTAACCATTTGTCTACCCATACGTGCAAGGGTTGATTCCAAGTTTCACTGCTGTGCACATGCTGAGCTGACTGGGAGTCCAGATGCCTCTTCAACATATTTCTCTTACATTTATGTCCAGAAGCAGGTGTGCTGGATCGTAGGACAGTTCTATTTTTAATTTGCTGAGGAATCTCTCCATTGTTTTCTATCAAAGCTCTACTAATTTAGATTCCCCAGCGGTGTAGAAGGGTCCCTTTTTTCCATATTTTGCCAACAATTTTATCTATAATAATCATCCTAACAGGTGTGAGGTGATATGAGTCCTTTTTCATTGGCGTTTGCCTGATAATCAGTGATGCAGGGCACCCTTTCATACCCTGTTGACTGGCACATACCCTCTTCAGGGACCTGTGTGATTGGTACACTCATTTTATTTATTTTTTTAAAGAATTTTTTATTTTGTATTTATTTATTTTTTTTCTTGTTTCAACACTTTTGTTTATTCACTCATTTTTTTTTTTTTTTTTTATGGCCAGCTCAGCCCGCCCCGAGGGCAGGGCTGGCGCAGCATCATGTGACACCGGGGATCGAACCGCGGTCCCTGAAGCCACCCAAGCTTTCCCAAGCAGGCGCTTTAGACTACTGAGCCACCCCACCGGGCCCCGGCACGCTCATTTCAATTGGGTTGCTTCTTGCTGTAAGTTGTTTGCACTCCTCATCTGTTTTGGACACTAATTCCTTGCTAGATGGGTAGGTGGTCTGTGAGTGTATCAATATTTCTATTGTGTAGCTCATTTCTTCACTTCATTTTTTTTTTTCTGTGTTGAATCCTGTTAGCTTGATGCTGTCCCTTGTGTCTGTTTTGCTTTTGTTGCCTGTCCTTCTGGGGTCACATCTGTGATGCATTGACAGCTGGTCAACATGCACCACCCATTCGAAGTGATCAGTGTGGTGCTGGGTGTGGGAGACCCACCTGGGGATATGGCCAGCAAGCAGCCTGAGAGACAGGACTGGAAGAGAAAAGGGTAGGCTGTTGGGAGCTGGCAGAAGATGTTGCGAAGCTCTTAGGAAGCACTTAGAGGCTGCAAGGAGCTCCTGGGAGTTGTGGGTTCTCTGGGAGGAGCTGGTCAAGCTGGCTTTCCGGATGCACTCAGCTGTTCTCATCATCAAGGAACTGAGCACCTTGTTGTTGCTGAGAATGGCTACAGTTAGCTCTCTTTGGGAAGCGCTACTCCTTACTGTGCGCCTGGCTTCCTGGCTCCAGTTTAGTCTGTTCAGCCGGCCGGCCCAGATGCTCCATGCGGCTAACGCAGACTTTCTAGCTTCCATCACTGACCTTTGGGTCTTCCCAGCATAGATCTGTGAAACAGGGCTGCAATGTCGTGGGTGCCAGGGCTCCAGCTGGACTCATGGGGAGCATTGTTATGGGCTCTCGGTCTTCAGCTGGACACATGCAGGACAGGCCATGGGATCTAGGCTCTCAGTTGGATTCTTTGGGTTTTAGTGTATGGACAGATTTCCTGAGCTCTCTGTCTATATGATTCTTTCAGTGACTATTAAAATTAATCTTATAAATTATGTGTCCTGTATTGTATTGCTTCCCTTGAAAAAAACCCCAACTAACAACAATACCCAAAAACTGTTGCCAAATGAAATGTAAGTAGTTTTGCTTTGTTTTTGAGGTGCCGGAGTTTCAATCCGGAACATCAAGCATGCTAGGCGAGGATTCTGCCACTGACACGTCACTAGCCTAAGAAATGGGCGTGCAGGGGTTTCTGCCAGTCCCCCACTTGCTGCTACTGAAGGCTGCATCTGTGCTCCTGCATCTTTCCCTAGGCTCCTGTCAAGGGACACTTTTCATGATGGGGAGGGGAAAAGAAGGAAGAGTGGCACTCATTTTTGTTTTAATTGCACACTGGTTTAGTAGCAAGAACAAATACTCATGAACTGTTTATTGATGTATTAAACTTAGTTGTTGTCCTCACTAAAGAAACTTGGGACCTCACTGTCACTGAGAATGGCTACAGCTCACATGGGGGGCCCTAATCACCCCAAATGAATATATTTTATTTAAACCTATTAGCTACATTTCTGTTGAGGTGTTCTTTTCTTTCTTTCTTTCTTTCTTTCTTTCTTTCTTTCTTTCTTTCTTTCATTCTCTTTCTTTCTTTCTTTTCTGTATTTAGTACAGGGTCTATAGGGACTACAGGGTCTCACCATATAGATCCCACTTGTAGTGATCTGCCTATGTTCAGCCTCCCAAGAGCTGGAATTACAGGAATGTACTGCCACACCCAGTGGGGGTGGAGCCAGACTGCCACACCTACTGGGGGTGGGGCCAGCACTGCACACCAGGGTTGGGAACCTGGCCAATGCACTCTGCCTAAGCAGGCTCTTTAGACTGCTGAGCTATCTGGCCGGCCCCTTTTATTTCTCAATGTTTACTCTTGAAATACATTTTTTAAAAAATCTATTATTATAAAACCAATGCAAGTCTACCATTCTAAAACTGAGACACAAATACCATATAGTAGAAATAAACATTGTTTGTTATGAGATGTGTAGTCTTTTAGATACTTACATGCACCCATAGGGTGGGGAGCAGGGGGGGGGGAGAGAGAGAGAGAGAACTACATTTCCTTATAGGAAAACCTATATTTATATCTATGTCTATATCTGTATTTATAATTTATTTAATTTCTTTTTTTGAACTTTCATTCATTTGTTTATTTATTTATTTTTATGGCCAGCTCAGCCTGCCCTGAGGGCAGGGCTGGTGCAGCATGTGGTGCCCGGGATCGAACCTCGGTCCCTGCAGCCACCTAAGCTTTCCTAAGGAGGCGCTTTAAACTACGGAGCCACCCTGCTGGGCCCCTTTAATTTATTTTCTGTTTTCTGCTTTTGGGGCTAAGCTCAGTGGTAGAACACTTGCTTCACAAACTAGAAGCCCTGGGTTCGGTCCTGGACACCAAAACAAACAAGAAATAGATAAATCTCAGCTTTATTCTGCTTTTGTCACCTAATAATTGTCACAGTTATCTTTCCATGCGAGTCACATGTTTTGCACCACCAGCTTTTAATAGGCCTGCGGCATTTCACTGTCCATTTGTGTCATTTTTTCCTTAAGCACCAATTTGTTGGTGACGATTCAGCCTGTTTGCAAATGTTCCTTATTAAACACAGAACTGCTACAGGGATCGTGGTGACTAAGTCTTTGCATATGTCCTCGGTGACTTCCGTCGGATGAGTTCTCAGAAGTGATTTCTGGAACATGAACATTTCCTCTGCCGTAGAAGTTGTAAGTAAATGGCACATATTTCTCCTTGCTCTCTGCTTTCCTTTTTCTTCTGTCTGTGATGGATGGTTTTATAAATACGCTTTCCTTTCAATGAGCTCAGATCTACCAGTTCTTTAATGTATAATTCACCCTTATTGTTTTTCTGTTCAGAAAGCCATTCATCATCTTGGGATCGTTTCAATCCCCCCTTACGTTCTGCACAGTTCTCTCAACTGAGCCTAACATGATGCTCTTTCCCTCGCTAGTGACCCATTAAAATAGGGAGTGACTTTGTTCCTGCCCAGTAGCTCGTGAGAGGAAGGATATTGGTGAGCGGCTGGCAAAAGACAAACACTCCTAGCTCAGGACAATAGAAGAGACGGTTTCTCCTCCTAGCACAGAGCAAGCACTCGGTAAATCCTGACCGTTTACCAACCGAGGGTACGCCTGAGGTAGACTGTGACACCTGGCAAGCGCTTAGAGACTGCTCAAGGCCTTCAGCTCTTCCTCCAGCACCTAGATGTAGAGTAGGCTGGCTGTTTAGCAAAAGCAAGCCAGCTTCCAGGTCAAGCTGTCCCGATGTAGAGCTGTGTGTTGGAGCTAAGTAGCTTTCTTTCTGCGCACCTCTCTGTTCTAGCCCCTTATTTGTGTCATAACAGGATGGTCAAGACATGACGGTTTCTAGTCCTCTGAAGCTGCAGCTTTAGGATCCTGAAGAGTTTTGGCATCTTCACCTGACAAGGGCCAGGCACTGTCCTTGCGTGAACTGCCAAGAGGAGACAAGCACTAACAGAGAGATCTGCCTGCTCAGAACCTGCCCTGCATGAACACCTCCGATGGCCAGCCTGGCAAAGTGGAAAGACTCCCTGGAACATTCCCTGTCCTCTGTCTGCAGCTGGGCCCTGGGGTTTGGGGTAAAACTGACCTGTGCATGGCCAAGTAGCCAGTTATGGGCTCAGCCAGGACTAGAACGGTGCTTCTATCACCCCACGCCGCTTTCTTTTCTTTTCATGGCTCTGGGGGATTCCCTCCTTCTTCTGGATGACCTCTTGTCCCCTGCCTTCTGTCGTGTCACCGTTTGGGGAGAACTTAAGGGTATTCCGGTATGCGTTCTTAGGAGACTGGAGTGGAGGAACCGCTGGGGATCTCAGGACTTACTCATCATTAAATATTGACCCGGCCCTCTGGGCACGCACTGCCTGGCCCTGCTCACTGTCTTCCTGGGTGTGGTCCAGCCCTATTGCTTGGACTTACCATCCTTCCTGTCTTTCTTGGCTCCGACGTCCTGTATCCACCCCTGTGTGGAGACTCAGTGGCTTCTTAGGCCCTCAGGATCCTGTAGAAGTAAAATATTTTCCTTGGTGTTCTAGGACTTTGTATTTGGGTTTCAGGCCCATCCGGGTTACCTGGCTCCTGCACGTCTTTCCAAGTTTGCTGACCACAGAAATCAAAGCCATGAGGGCAGAACGGTGAATTTGGTGCCAAAGTAGCCTGCCACCGCCCCAAACTGCTCCTGTGTCTTCCCAGACATGGGATCCTAAGGAAGTTGTCGGCCATGCAGATCCTTGATCCGTTTGTGTTTATATATTTTTTAAAGTGGGAATAACGGCATTTATTTTACAGGTTTACACAGAGCACTGAATCAGGCTTTGCGGACATGAGTTTGTGCACTGACTGGTTGCACAGCAGGGTTTTCCTGAACACTTACTAAGAGGCGTCAGAACGTAGCCCTTGGCTCGGACCCATCTATATATTTGCTGGGTTTTATGTGAAAACTGATGAAACAGAACCAAAACAGGTGGTGACGAAGATCCTCTCCTCCAGCCCTGCAAGTAGACCCCGCTTCAGCCTCCAAAAATGGGACAAACATTCAGCTTCTAACCAGAGGATGAGGATGGCCCTGGACCCCTCTCAAGAGCTCTCTGAGGAGACCCAAGGCCCGTCTGTGGCCACAGGGCCGGCGTGTGTCTGACCACTGAAGCCACGCAGTCTGGGACGGGGCGGGGGGTACCTCAATGGAGCCGCGGAAGGATCTGGGGCGGCGCTTGCCGACAGCTAGGGGTGGGCCTCTATGTCGCCCCATCCACTCGCGGGGCCACGCCCTCCACAGTTGGGGCTCTCTCTGCTTTCACTACCCTGCTTCTCCCTGCTGCTTCCTCTCTCTCACTTAAAGCTGTCCAGTCACCGCTGCACAGATCGGAACGGACTCTGTCTCCAGCACTCGGGACATAGTCCAGTGCCTCGACATCCCCAGCCCTTTTATAGTTTTGTTTTTTTTCTCTCTGTTTTCTCTCAGACTAGCTCTGAACTCGTCCTCGTTCTGCTTTCGCCTCTCAGAATAGTGGGAGCTCAGGCAGGCAGCGCATCAGCAGCTTCCTCTGTGCTTGTCTCTGACCGCAGCAGTGCAAGATAGGCGCTAGGTAAACAGTCGGCCCCTCCAGACAATACATCCGAACTCTCTGCGGGTATCATCCCAGGCTCCAACAGGCAGCTTCCCAGTCACCCTGAGACCACCACTGCACTGGGCCCAGAGCCGGGGAAGGGTGTGGAGTGAGCAGAAGCAGGTGGGCTTAGGGCCCAGATGCAGACGAGGCTCCCAGGACACCCCTCCCCAACCCTGTGCCAGAGCTCAGTGGGGCACCTGTGCTCCGTCAGAGAGGAAACAGCCTCCGCCACTGCCGCTAGCCTCTGGCCTAGATTCTTTTTTTTTTTTTTTTTTTAATTTAATTTTATTTTTTTCTTGTTTCAGAACTTTTGTTTGTTTATTTATTTATTTTTGTGGCCGGCTCAGCCTGCCCTGAGGGCAGGACTGGCGCAGCATGTGGTGCCGGGGATCAAACCATGGTCCCTGCAGCCGCCTAAGTTTTCCTAAGCAGGCGCTTTAGACCACTGAGCCATCCTGCCGGACCCCCTCTGGCCTAGATTCAACCAGCTCCTGGCCTACCTCACTCTCTCCTTGTGACTTTATAGCTGAGGTGTTTTGAATGATTTCAAGGTTGTAATCTCAGGGTCTTCGAGCAGACCCTCCTGCAAGGTCTCCGTCTCATTTTTAGGCAAGAGTGGAGAAAGCAGTAATTGAGTGTGGGCTATGTGTCAGCGTGCTCGTCAGCATTTGCCGCAGAAACAAATAGCCCCAGGACCAGCCTTGCATCCTTGCTCGTAGATGTGGAGTTCTGCAGCTTGTTCATAGATGTTGGGGCTGAGCTGCGTTAATCTACCTGCTCCTGCCAGATCAAGTGGCTAGGTGAGCCCATGCACAGGGCAGACGTAGCAGCAGGGCTGACGTGTCCGTGTGTGTGTGTGTGTGTGTGTGTGTGTGTGTTGAAAGGTGGTACGCAGGCGTGGCACAGGCCATACTCACCCCTAGTTCATCGGCCAAAGTAGGGATTACACCTAAGCCCCCCGTCAGTGGATATGGAAATGTATGCTGTTTGTGGGGACACGGGGCAAGCTGGACATGGTGCCACGTGCCTGGTACCCCAGCCCTTAGAAGGCTGGGCCGTGAGGTTGTGGCTGACAGGCCACCCTGGACTGCTGAGAGGGACATGCAATGTGACTTCGCATTCCTTCCACCCAGAAGTGGGCTGTCCTTCAGTCCCCGTAGGCTTAGGAGTTTGCTAGAAGTGACAGTACAGACTTGTAGGACAAGGTGGCTCGACTGCAGGGGTGAGAGTCCCTAGAGGTGCAGGTGGGACCTGTGCAGGCTTTTGGACTCTAAAGAACTGTGCTTTCTACCCTGCTTTTCCTCTGTCTCTGTCTCTGTCTCTGTCTCTCTGGCTCTGGCTCTGGTTCTGGCTCTGGCTCTGGCTCTGTCTCTCTGTCTCTGACTCTCTCTGTCTCTCTGTCTCTGTCTCTGTCTCTGACTCTCTCTGTCTCTCTGTCTCTGTCTCTGTCTCTGACTTTCTCTGTCTCTCTGTCTCTCTGTCTCTGTCTCTGTCTCTCTGTGTCTCTCTCCTCTCTCGCTCTTCTCCTTTTCCCCTTCTCTTTCTGCTTCCCCTCGCAGTACTGGATTGAACCCAAAGGCCTCTCACAGAGTTCCATCCTCAGCCCTTCTTAGATTTTGGGACAGGGTCTAATAAGTCACGAAGTTGCCCAGGCTGGGCTCAGGCCTGTGATCTTGCTTCAGCTTCCCAGAGTGCTATGCGGGGCCCCTTGCTATTCTCCTACGATTCAAATGACAGGAAAACTAGCATAGAATTTTTCTTTCTTTCTTTCTTTCTTTCTTTCTTTCTTTCTTTCTTTCTTTCTTTCCTCCCTTCCATCCTTTCCTCCTTCCTCCCTCCTTCCCTCCCTCCTTCCCTCCCTCCCTCCCTTCCTCCCTCCCTCCCTTTCTCCCTTTCTTCTTTGTTCTTTTTTCTCTGAATTTACTTCTTTTTCCAGAAGCCAGAACACAGCCTTGTCTAGGGTCACTGTGCTCCCCTTTCTGCCTAGGCTCTCAATTCTCAGTTCCTTTCTGAATGCAGCAAGATGCGGCCGGATGTTTGAGATGAACCAGCTTCCGCACGAGGCCAAGTCAGACACTGGTGGGCAAGGTGGCCCCGGGCTGGTGTCCTGGTGACCTCCAATACGGCCGTGGTACACTGTCTTAGCTTTGCCTATTCACTTTTCTGTTTCCGTTTAAACAGGTGGCCCCTGACTTGCTGTTTCCCTCTTTAGGGGCCAACCGTGCATGCCTTCGACAGGCGATGGTGCCTGAATCTCCCTTGGAAAACTATGCACAGCCTTGCGCCTGCAGTTGCAAAGGTCTGTAGATCCCTGTGCACCCATAGCTGCCCTGGAGCACTGCGTACAGGAGCCAAGGCTTTTCATTTCCGTGTCTCTTAAACCTGAGTGAATGAATGAGTGAGCAGACACAGCAGAACTGAAGAGTGTAGTGCGTACCAGCTGCTATACTGAATATCCGCTGCGGGTTATCACACTGAATTCTCAGTGAAGTAGACGTTATTTTTAACCCCATTAAATACTTGCCAAGTAGTTCAGTTGGTTGAAGCATGTGATTCGGCAGTGTCTCAGGCACTGGGGACTGAGGCTTGATTCCCCACGCGAAGCACGAGACTTGCCCTGCCCTGAGTTCAATCCCTGCTACCACAAAAAAAAAAAAAAAGAAAAAATAATTTAAAAAAAAAATGAAATCTTCAAAAGAAAAAGAAAAAAACTTCAGTGGTTGTCCAAGGTCACTTAGAGTCTCCAATTAGAAGCACTACGTCACAAGGAGAACGTGGCGAACCACTTCAGGTTTTACTTGTTGCTTTACATTTAGGCTGAGCTATTGTCTCAAGAGCCTTCTGGGTCCTGGGTGCCATGCGCTCCCTGGGTGCTCCCAACTTCAACTGGGAAATAGGGGCCATTGCTCCCAGTCTTACAGGTAGCGTAAGCCAGGGGGAAGGACGTTGGAGCGTCTACCCATGGTGAGGTCCAGGTAGAGAAATTCTTGGTGCTGAGCCAGAAGTTCAGGTTTCCCAAAATAGAAGCCTTCCCTATGCCAAGATTAATGGTTGATCACTTTTTTATTGCATTGACATCAGCCCTGGGTATCCTAAGCTGGTTCAACTGGCCCATCAGGTATGACGTCTTTGATGGCTTCATCACCTCTGTTGATCCACAGCAAACAGATCCGTATGTCCATCTGTCACTGGCCAAACACATAGAAGCTGGTTGCCTTTAAACTGCCATCTCAGAATTCTCGCGAGACCGTGGCCCTCGCTAAAGCCCACGCCGTGGGTGGGGGCAGCAGGAAAAAGGACTGTGGGCTTCTGCTCCTCCTGTGCTATTGTGAGTTCTCATCAGTGACATGGGAAAACTGTACTGGGTGGCACTTGGGACTTTGTAAGGCTCACGTAGCCTCAGAGTGTGTGGACTCACCGCTCACGGAGCCCCAGAACCATGCCAGAGAGGAAACAATTTTAACGATGGGAAACTGGCCTTTCTTTCTTCTCATAAATCAAAAGCAAATATTTGTTAAGTAACTACTGCGTACCAGGCACAGAAGATGAAGCCATGAACCAATCAGATAGAATCTTCTTGCCTCCGTGAAGCTTGCCTTGGTGAGGGGAGTGGGTAGCACACATGGTAAATGAGAAAGCTATACCATATGTCAGAAGATGGTAAATACAGCCGAGAAAGCAAGGCAGAGCTGGGAGTGGTTGTCAGTGAAACCGCACCCCCCAAATTCACAAGTCGAAGTCCTCTGTGCTGTGGCCTGATTTAGAAACAGCCATTGTAAACATCGTTAGTTGAGATGACCTCACATGGGGGTGGGGTGGGGTGGGGCCTGCAACTCTCTGATGCTGTCCTTATGAAGCAGGAGGTGGGCTGGAGGCGTGTGTACAGGGAGGCCACCATGTGGACACAAAGAAAGGGGTTTGTGGGCTGGGAAGATAGCTCAGTGGTCTAGGCACCTGCCTGGCAAGCACAAGGGCCTGGGTTAGATCTCCAGGACTGCGTACCATGCTGGGCTGGAACCCAGGCATGCCGTGCTGACCGCTGAGACCAGGCACAGTGGTATATGCCTATAAGTCCAGCATTGAGGAGGCTGAGACAGAAGGGTCACTGTACATCCAAGCTGCATAGTGAGACCCTGTACCAAATAAATAAGTAAAATATTTTTTAAAAAGAAGAAAGAGGTTTGAGTGATGCTGTTACAAGCCCAGGAATGCCAAGAACCAGATGTTTTTTTTTTTTTTTTTTTTTTTCTTTTTTTGTCTTTTTTGAGACAGGGTCTTGCTATGCAGTTCAGGCTGGCCTTGAGCTCACTTTTATAGCCCAGGCTGGTCTCGAACTCGCACTGATCCTCCTGCCTCAGCCTCTCAAGTGCTGGGATTACAGGCGTGCGCCACCACGCCCGGCCAAGAACCAGATGTTTAGGCAAAGGGCTGGAGAAGATTGAGAGAGAGAGAGAGAGACAGAGACAGAGACAGACAGAGACAGAGAGACAGACAGAGACAGAGAGAGGAGAGAGAGACAGAGACACAGAGAGACAGAGGAGGAGAGAGAGTGAGAGAGGCAGAGACAGAAACAGAGACAGAGAGACACAGGGGGAGAGAGTGAGAAAGAGAGCTACAGAGTCAGAGAGACAGAGAGATGGACAGAGAGGCAAAGACAGAGAGAGAGAAAGACCCTACTGAACTCTTGATTTGAACTTCTGGCCTTCAAAACTATTGGCTTGTTCCAACGCTCATTAGTGACATAGATTTATAGTGCCCAAGCCACCGGGCTATGGTTCTTCAGTGCAGCAGTCATAGACATTAACTCAGGGACCAGCACATGTGATCGGGGAGGCAGACTGAGGACGACCTGATGGAGAAGGTGACATCACTTCAAGTCGTGAAGGAGGGGCAAGACTTTGTTCTGTGAACATGTGGTGCGAGGCGCTTTGGGGCCATCTCTCCCTCAGGGGACCTTGCCACCTTGCAGACGCCTGGGAATAAAACTGGGCAGCACAGATGTGCACTCAGGAGCTCCAGCAGGCAGTGACCTTGGCAACTAAGGGCGGCAGAGCTTCAGGTCACCCCGGAAGCCTGCAGCGACCCCGGGCTGCCGTGGAGGAAGTGGCGCACACGGAAGACAGCCGAAGCCTGTGGGAGCCGGGCCCGCGAGTGTGCCTTAAGGAGTCGCTCAGCAGCCTGCTGCCTCCCCGCAATCACATGGGGAGCCAGGGTGTCCGTGTGGCTGGTGTGTTTCCGGCAATTTGTTATAGAATAAGATACACACACATAGGCACACCTACACACATATGCACACACACTTACGGGGCATACACTCGCATTCAGAAAAACACACAGCTCTGCTCTCTGTGTGTGCTGTTTGCATTTTTATAATGTTTGTATGTGACTGGTTCTCAAAGATGAATGCTCAAGACACTCCTGAGGTTTTTCGTCAGATGCAATCTGTGGTCAACACCCTGATGTACTTCAGGAAACTTTTCAGTTTTTCCTCAGTTTTCATTTTTCACATTAATTTTCCAATATACAAAAAATAGAATACAACAGTACAGATCTATTGTGAAGAGTCATCAATGATTAATTTTTTTTTTTTATCTATTTAGTACAGGGTCTACAGGGTTTCCCTACAAAGGTGGGATTGGTAGCGATTCTCCTGTTTTCAGCCTCCCAAGCACTGAGATTACAGGTGCCTGCTACCACACCCAGTCTCAGGGAGCGGGTCAGTGCGCCCTAGGGGCAGGGCTGACGGGGCACATTAGTGAATGAACCCCCGTTCCTGCATCTGCCTAATCCAGTGCACCATCTGGCTGGCTCACCAATTATTAATATTTTGACCTACTGTATTTGCTTACTTTTTCGGATAGAATCCAGGGTCTTCACAGTGAGCTACATCCTGACCCTTTTTTAGAGTTAGGGTCTCGCTACGTCACTAAGTTGCTGAGGATGCACTCCAGTTTGTGCTTCTGTTGCCTCAGGACCCCGAGGGTGGAGACTGAGGTGTGTCCCCCGTGCCTGGCTCTTTACGTCCTTTTTAGGGCTGAGCATTTCAAAGTAAGTTACAGACCTAAATGCTCCTCTCCACTAAATGCTTCATGATGCGTTTCCCCCAAACAAAAAGCTCTTAATTACAATGCCATCTCCATGCTTTAAAAAATTAAAGAGCATGTGGGGTGTACTACAATCCTAGCACTCCAGAAGGCTGAAGCAGGAGGAACACAAGCCTGGCCGGGGCAACAAGAAACTTAGTAAGACTATATTTCGCATTAAAAATAAAATTGATAATGCAAATTAGAAATCTCACTGTGAAGACTCTGGATTAAATAACCAGCACCGGGAAATAAATAAATAAATAAATAAATTAAATTAAATTCAAATTTTCCCAACGATGCCTCAAATTTATTTTAATGTTTTGTCTTGTGGCCGAAATAGCTCAGCTGGGGGAGCGCTATACTGAAGAATGTTTTCCCTAGAACTAAACCCAATTAAAGATAAGCCCAGGGATAGCTTGGTCAACAAGAGCTACCTCTGCCTTTTTCAGTGACTCAGTTTTTCTTGTGGAAGGGCTGGGCTGCCATCTCATAGAACTTCCTGCATTCTAGAAGGAGCATCTCTTGCTGTGTAAGAGACTTATCGACTGGGTTGGCCCCTGACTTTGGTCTGCATAGCTCAGCAGAAAGCCTGTGAGCACGATCTCTTTCTCTGGCAGATTCACAGCCAGCAAAGACACCTCAGTTCTGGCCCAGTGTTTTTCTACTGCAGCTAGTTTTGTCCCTGGTGGGAAATTTGGCAGTGTCTGAATGTGGTTTTTCTTACAAACGGGAGTGCTACTACAATTCAGTAGGTAAAGGCCAACATGCTTCTGACCGTCTTTTTCAGGGCACAAGGCACCCAACAAAGAAGTGATTGCTCCAGGATGTGCACAGTTTTGATGCTGAGAAGCTGTGCTCTGGTCCAGGACTCTGATACCCAGCATGCTCAGCGACTGTGGACCAGGGCCATCTTGTCTCTGGGTCCCACTTGACAGTTCTCTCCAGCTTCAACCTAGGACGACTGGCATCTCTGCAGCTAGGACTGAGTGACTTGTGAACATTAGTGCAAAAACTCCAGCTGACTGACAGCAGGTCAGGCTCACTTCCGGCACACTGTTAACACCCTCTCACACATACTCAAGCCAAACGCTGGCAGGGCCAAGCCATGCAGGGCATTTTGGGAAGCACAGCTGTGAGACACCTGGAATGTGGTTAAACAATGCCACACAGTGCTACCTGTCCCTGGCCACCATCATAATCAGCCAAGTACGTGGGTCACAACCAGTGAAAGATGAGAACGTGCAGTAAATGTCGGGGTGGACGCATTCAGTGTTACTTGCCTGAGGGAAGCAAAAGGGTAACTCGGGTAACAGTGAGCTAGATCTTCAGGAATCACTCCAGCTGGGTACAGTGGCACATTCCTGTAAGTTCAGCCCCATGGGAGGGTGAGACAGGAGGAGGGGGCCTTCGAGTGCAGGATCAACCTGGCAATTGGGCAAGGCCCTACCTCAAAAGGAAATGTTTATTATAAAAACTGCAGTGATATATGCTGGTGATCCCAGCACTTTGGAAGCTGAAGTAGGAGCAAGAGAGATGGAAGGGAGGGAGGGAACAAAGGAGGGAGGGAGGGAGGGAGGGAGGAGGAGAAAGGAAGGAAGGAAGGAAGGAAGGAAGGAAGGAGCATAAGTCAATTAAACATTCACTGTATTTGCAGAAATTGTGTAGTTACGAAAAATTTTGAAAGACCCTGAATGTCTCTTTGAAATAGCTGAAAAAATAATGCTGACATTAAAAAATACAACTATGGAAACCAGGTGAAAACTTGCAGACATTATTGCAAAATTATATTAATTGACAAAAGTAAAGCAGGTAATGAAATGTGTAGTAGGCTTTGGACACCGCGGACAGCAAAGCGGGTCACCGTCTTTATCACTTCCAAAGTTCCCAGCGCGGCGTGTGTCGTTCTTCAATTTCAGCTTTCTAAGGAGATTGAGAGGCAATATCACCGCACTTGCTTTACAGCCAACTGGAGGCCAGAAACACTCCGCAACTGGCCCCAAATCAGATAGCTGGGGTGATAAGAGGTGGGGGTGATCCCCAGGCCTGAGGAAGGGGAAGGGAGGGGAGGAGCAGCACAAGTCAGGGAAGGCTGGCAGGGCGGGTGACAGAGCTGAGGCCTGCTGCGCTCCGGGGAGTGCCTCCGACGCTGCTCGCACGGGGCAGATTTCCCAGCTCTGAGGTGGCTTCTCTATGCTCACTGAAGACAGCACTTCACTGTTACAGCTGCCAAGCTGGCTCTGCGTCCCACCTTGGAACACAGAAATGAACACGCCGAGATGGCCCGAAGGGGCGCCTGGTTAGAGGTGCATGGCTCAACTCCTGTTCTCGATTTCTCTTGGACCGCTAAGGACATGGGTGGGGACAGGAGGGTGGAAGAGGGCAGTGACAATGAGTGTGTGCCTGACCATCTGTGAGGTGGATAGCCAAGGGCAGAGAGACTTCTCCTTGTTTAGGGACTTCTCCTGGCCTTGGCCTCTGTGCTTTCTGCAAT
>PVJA010003822.1:77816-91605 GCA_004027025.1 Myocastor coypus | reverse complement strand
TCTTTCAGGGTCAAATCCCTTCAGGATTAAGTTTGGCACCATAGACAGTATTTTGTAGAACTGTTGTTAGTGTCAGCCTTCGGGACGAGTCATGGCCAATGCTTGGCCATTCTGCTTTCTGTGAAAGCCTGAGAGAATGTCTTTCTCTGGGTGACTCTCCTTAGGTGCACCACAGTTCATTCATCCCTTTCCTCTGAGGTCCCATAATCTCCTTGACCAGAAAATTTGGGACACCTCTGAGTTATAGGATATTACAGCACAGGTTCTCTTATATCCTGGGTCCTTACTGACCTTGAAGGGCTAGGGCCAAAATATTGGCTATCCTTATAGCCCTTCTTTTTTTCCAATTTATATTTCTCAAATTTTTAAGGAAGAAAATTATATATTTTTTAAATGCCAACATCAATTTCTTCCATTCCCACCCTGTTCTTTGTTCCCAGACCTCCTTCCTGGGTGCTCCTGACCTGTTCGTGGGGGGGGGGCACCATTCATCTCTCATCCCTCCTTATAGGCCTGCTAGTCAAACACACTTGGTGCTCATCCACACTGAAGCACGCTTCCTGAATTAGGGACTGAAAACAGGTCTTTTACCCTTACAAAGGAGGAAATATATCAGGGTAAATAAGAAAGGGAAAATAAATGAAAGGATGCTGGGGAGAAAGAAAGCCATTGTCACCTGCTTCATCATTCTCTTTAGAGCTCTCAGGCCTTGTTCAGACATTTCTCTTCTGACACATTGTGGGGAGGCAGCTTAGGTCCGGTCTTGCCACCCTAAGCTTCCAGCTTGCATCCAGCCAAAGCATCATCAGTTTCTCTAGCAGGAAACAAACAGAAGATAATAAGTGCCTTCTGTAACATGAATTTATGGTATAAATGCTATGCTATGATAATGAAATAACTACAAAGGAAGCAGACGAAGAAGAAGTAGGTTCCTTTTTAGGGGCATTTTCTAGTGTCCCTTTGATGCCAAAGAAAGACAAATGCTCAAATGTATGACTTTCCAGGACAATTATATAAAACTCATAAGAATTAAGTAGGAATGATAACTGGTATCATTTTACTGCTGATTAATTGCAGAGAATATGGCAAAGCTGAAGTTGCTGCAATATGAAGGATATGAACTCAGAGGTAATATTTATCAAGTAATTATTCCATAGAAATACCTGTCAGATATTATTCATTAATTTGTCCTTTTCATTTAACTCTTACAACACTGTGAAGTAGCTGTTATACCCACTTTACTAAATGGAACATGAACTCACAGAGTCATTTACTAAGGATAAAAGAGGTCAATAGATAGAACTTTCATAAGGCTAAGGTCTGCAGTGAGATGACTGTTGACAGAAGTAGTGCCCAACTGGGAAAACTTATAATGTTGAAGAAAAATCAGAGCAGTGTAATTCATATGTGTACGGAGCAGAATAATGGTGGACAAACACTGTGGTTTCGGTGATGGGTTAAATACAATAATGTACTTCATATTTCTAGTTTTTAATCTCTTTATTTTGTGTCATCACTGTATGTTGACTAGATTTATTAAGTCTGGAGACTGGTTCTAAGACCATGTCTGTCAGTAGCTAACAAAGTGTAGGAATCCCCTCGAGGTTTTCATCTTAGTCCAAGAAGTCAGTATTTATAATCCCAAAGATATATTATTGGAATCCCACCAAGTTAATTCTAATCTACCACTCCCAGTGCAAGCCACAGTGAAAGTAAAGACACTAAAAAATATTTATAATTTTGAGGATCCAAGGACCCTAAGTCTAGCCATGAAGATTGCTTTCCAGAAGAAAGGGTCACACCCAGGTTTTATTCAGTGGAGAAGGAGTGGCTTGAGGAGGAATGACTGAGAATTGTGGGAAGTAGGTGAGTATGTAGGTGTAAGCAGGTGAGAAGTTTGTGAGCTGGGATAGGTAGATGGCCTACATTTACCTCCGCCATATGCAGAGAGGCTGTGCAGAGAAAGTAATTTATATTATGTTATTGAGATAGTATCTAATGTTTCAGCAGTCTAATGCTTTGCCTCTGATATAATCTTTCAAGCCCCAGAAAATCATAACCTCTATCTTGAGGCTCGATCTCAGCTGGTAGCGCAGATCATTGGCTTTTTGTCCCATCTTGATCTGGCCACATTAAAGAGCAGTATATGTAGGTTACCAGGGAAACACGCATGCCACCTTCAAAGACTATCACCAGCACCTCAGCTAGACCAATATGCATAGCTTAAGGACATTTGAAAGGATAACGAGAAGTCCTAGCTAGTTCTGTACATAGCAATACAAAGAAATAGGGTCAGGCTCAGTTAAAATGGAGACAATTGCTCTTCTTTCAAGGAGAGATGCTCAGGTGGTCCTCCACACAAAGAACTTTGTATTTAATGTCTTATATATCACCCCTCAATCACATTCCATCTCTAAATTAAAAGAATGCAGTCAATCACTTTATTAACAAAACCACAGAGAGTCCAAACATCACTTCTGTTTATTTGCGCTTGAATTAGTTCTCTTGATTTTCTTTCCCTTCAGGAACATTAAAATAATTTCAAAGTAAGTAAGTTATTTGATCAAAAGTACATACAACCAAATCAAATAAAAAGAAATTATATATATATATATATATATATATATATATATATATATATATATGAGAGAGAGACAAAGTAAGTTATTATAAGTTAATAATAGTTGATCCAAACTGGAGATCCAGAGCATAATGCACTTTGGTCAACGGGATAAGAAAAAAGTGACAGGTTCCAATAATGATGTTTTGTTACTTAACTTGAATGTTTAGAGAAATATGCAAAATTTTCTATGAGAGACATGATTTGTGAAGTTTAACTGTGCTAACTTCTCCATTTAATGTCCAGTTAATTTTTACCCCAGAAATAATGAGCCACAACACCATGATGATATTGCTTTACTACGCTGTTTGTTTCTATTTCCTTTGTGTGTGTGTGTGTGTGTGTGTGTGTGTGTGTGTGTGTTGTTTTGTTTTGTTTTATTGGTACATGTTTGCAGTCCAGGTAGTTTCTAGTCACCTTGGGGAGCAGGTACATGTACACACCACATCTTACTATGTTTTTTTATCCTCTTCCCTTTCCTTTCTCCTCCTTTCTCCCTCTTTCTGCAAGTCTCCTACTTCTTTTTACCTTGTGATAGTAAGTTGCTTTCTCAGATTCCTAAAAAATGTGATAAAAAGAATTTCTTCCTTGACAATGTGACATAGATATAGTATGGATCAATTTAAAAATCTAGCTGATGTTCAAACTTTCTAACACCAATTAAACATATTTAATCAAGCAAGCCAATTTTAAGGTAGGAAAAACAAACACCAGTTAAGTTTAACTTATTCAGCACTTATCAGGAACTGTAGAGTCTGAGATTTCACCCTACTTACAGCTGGAAAGTCTAGGCCTGCTCTCTCAGATGCTGGCAAAGGACACAGAACTCAAGATCAGAGGCAAAGGACTTCATTATGGCAAAAGCTGTAGCCAGAGTATCAGCATAAATCTCATTCTGGTCCCCACTTCACCCCTAACTCCTAGTGAGATCTGTCATAAATGATATATTAGTCTGCTAGGACTACTGTAAAAAAACAAAGAATCATACGCTGGAAAATTCAAACAACAGAGTTCTTTATTTTTTCGCACTTCTTCAGGCTAGCAGCCTGAGATCCCAGTGTTGGCAGCATTGGTCTCTTTTTAGAGCCATGAAAGAAGAATCTATTCCATGCCTCTCTCTCTGGCCTATCAGTGGCCATCTTCTCCCCATGTCTTCACTGATTTTTTTTTGTGTGTGTGAGTATATGTCCAAATTTCTTATAGACTGGAGTCATTTTGGATCAGAGCCCTCCTTAATGACTTCATTTTGACTTAGCAATCTTTTAAAAGACCCTGTCTCCAAAATGATCATATTGAAATATCAGAGCTTAAGGATTTCAGCACAGAACCTGAGGGGTGAGCAAACGGACAGCCTACAATATATGCTTACATGCATAGTGAGGTACCTTACAGGAGAGTACCACCAACACCAGCAGAAACAAGCCTGCTAGTTTCTAAGTTGCTTTATCTCATCCAAGTCTGTTTGCTACACACTCAACCCTAAGAAAAGGTCAAAGTAAAAATATCATTATAGCCTCAGCAGGGATGTCCAGTAATGTGGACTATCTTTCCCAAAGGCAATGTAGTCAAAACATAAATTAAGGGATAACTATCATTGCTAAAGTCTTTAGCAATTCTGATTCTTTTTTTTTTTTTTTTTTTTTTTTTAGTGGCCAGCTCAGCCTGCCCTGGGGGTGGGGCTGGCACAGCATATGGTGCTGGGGATCGAGCCACAGTTCCTGTGGTTGCCTAAGCTCTCCAAGCAGGCACTTTAAACCACTGAACCATCTCGTCTGCCCTCAGATTCTGATTTTTGTAGTATATAAAACTGTCCACATCCCCTCCATAGTCATCTACATTGAAGAAAGACATGAGGCATATCTCTTTTTCTAATTTTCTATAGTTATATTTACAGATATTATAATATTAATTAGGGGATAAATTTGACTCTTATGTTGTCTGTTTTTTTGCCCCCTTTGCATCCTGGGAATTAAGCCTTGCACATCTATTAACTGTTTTTTTTTTTTTTTTTTTTTTTTTTTTTTTTTTTTTTTCCGGGACTGGGGTTCAAACTCACGACCTTGCACTTGCCAGGCAGGCACTTGTGCCTCGGAGCTATCTCCCCAGCCCTAAGCCTTGCACATCTAACAAGCACTCTACTACAGAACTAAGTCTACAGCCTACCATCAACTTTTATTACACAGTGAAAAATATTTTTAATACTTTTATTTCTTTACAACTTCATAATTGTTTATATTTAAAATAACTCAAAATATGTTCAGAGCAATTAAAAAGAAATAATTCTTATTTATTGCAACAGATGGAATCACCACTAATATATGCTATAATTTTACTTTTGAGCATGTTGGAATTTTCACCAGGAATAATACATAATAAAGGTAAGCTTCTGTTTTCTACTCAGGAGTTCTCATTTGTATCCCTTCTTGGGGGCCTGCCAGGCAGCTCAGGTGGTTACAGCACGTGACTTGGCAAGGTCTCTCAGGCACCAAGGACAGTAGTTCACTCCCCAAGCCCAGCCACATGGAGCATGAAGCCTGCCCTTAAGGCAGCCTCAGCCAGTCCCCCCCAAAATTGCTGTATCTCTTCATTTATAGTTAATTTTTCTTCTTTAGTATTTCCTCTTTATGTATTTGATCCTTTTTTTTTTTTTTTTTTTTTTTTGGTCTTTTTGAGACAAGTCTCACTATGCAGTTCAGGCTGGCCTTAAGCTCACTTCTGTAGCACAGGTTGGTCTCAAACTCACACCCATTCTCCTGCCTCAGCCTCCCAAGTGCTGGGATTACAGGTGTGCGCCACCACACCCGGCCTTTGGTCACTTATAATAAACAGAATATTAAACATTCAAGAAGAATTTTCTATTTACAAAACTATAATTATTTAAAAACAGACATTTTGAAATTCTTTTCATCCATGAAGGGTTCTAGGCAGTATCAATTAGAAAGTGAATTATCAGGTAAGTAGATTGAAAATGTGAGGAGAACTTTCTGAAAGTAATATGCAGACTGAATTAGTCAACAGGACTTTTATGGCAGAAAAACATTAGGAAGGAGCAAGATAAATCCATGCCTATTTGTGCATATTTTTTAGATTTGCAGTATCCTGGAATGGGGCCTAGGACATAATATTGACTGGATGGATAGATAGAAGGAGTCAGACATCTATTCACAAATGCGATGCTAAGTTTCATGAATTCTGGGATGACCCTGGCTTTAGTTCCTACATTCCGCTAGAGAATATATGACACATAGGTGGATCTAGTCCAAGAAAGTCACAGACTTCAGAGATTTCAGAGAAGGGAGTGGCTCCTTCCAGCTGTGGGGAAGGCGGTTGCCAAGGAAGACTTTGAATAAAAGAGAACAACCCACTAGGTCCCCTAATGGATAATAGCTGCATATGCACATATGGGGAAGAGTATTCTAGAAGACAGTGCCAGGGTGTGTGGTGAACGTTATAGAGGTAGGAAATCACATACTATATGAAGGGATCAGTAAATAGTTCAGTTTGACAAGAATGAAACCATACAAGTGAAATATTCTGGGAAACTGGAAAGCTGGAAAGCTGGTT
The DNA here is from genome assembly GCA_004027025.1 of Myocastor coypus. Lineage (NCBI taxonomy): Eukaryota > Metazoa > Chordata > Mammalia > Rodentia > Myocastoridae > Myocastor > Myocastor coypus. Next base: position 85,421 of record PVJA010003822.1, on the reverse strand, counting down.
CGTATTATACAGGTATTTGACACTCCTTAGAATGTCAGGCTAAGGAGTTTGAGATTTACCTGTCTGTGTTCAGAAGTTATTGGAGATAAATATGCCACACGTCTTAGTTACTTTTCTCATTGCTGAGACAAAATACCCCACACCTAAAATGAAGAGAGAAAGGTTTATTTAGCTCACAGTTGGTAAAGATTTGAGTTTGTAATCAGCTGGCTCCAAGGCAGGGTGGGACATGGCAGAGCGGCAGACATTCGGGGTAGCAGAAGACAACAAAAACAGAAAAGGAGTTTAACACCTTCTTTCTGCCCCTTCTATCTGGCATTAGTGCAGTGCCAAACCAGCCAAAGGACTGACTTAGCTGCCCGCCATGCACCTTGAGCCCCAGCATCATGCACTCCAGGCTCAGCTGCCTGTGAACAAGCCCTGCGGTGACACAAGGCCCTAGCGCACACCCAGACATAAATATAACCATAGCTTACCTTAGTGTAGCAGGTTATGGGAGGAAAGAATTTTCTTCTACTCTGTTAGATCCTGTGTCTGGGGCCTATGAAATGAACAATAGAAATAGCACGGTGGGCTTCACAGAAAAAAAATGAAATACCTAAAGAAGTGACTAGAGATAGAGGTTTATAGACCTTCTGAACAAAGCAGTAAATTGTGGAGCTAGCCCAAAAATATAAAAAAGAAAGGAGTTTGGATTGGAGTTTTAGTGGGAAAGTTGCCAGAAAATATATAATTTTATATATAATATATGAATTCTGACATGTGGAAACTCATATATGAACTCATAATGCATTATATATGGAAATTCATAACTCAAATATGAACTTTCTCATGAATTTTCACATATATATATGAAACTAATGTAAATAAGCATTCTTTTAGTAAGAAAAGTTTTGTGTAGACTCATGCTTATATAGACTCACCTCTGTGTTAGCTCTTTGAACTCTGGAGACAAAAAAGACAAGTAGGGAAATTGATGTTCTGCTTTTAGGCAGTAGATAGCAGGACTCTCCCATGCTTGTACTTGGTGTTTCTGAGTTGTTTACACCTTTAAGCAACTGATAAGCCAAAGAAGCTTACTTAGGGAATGGCATGTCCTGGTTCGCTAGGACACCATTCATTATATAAAATGGATTCATGGAGGAAGGTGGAAGGCCTTTTTCTGCTTCCGATTTCAACTGCATTGCTATCACTGTTTAGCTATGAAAAATAAAATGAGTTTTAAAAATAGCACTGTTTCTGTATACTTGGCTCAGGGTAGTTTTCTTACTCCCTCAGAGCAGACATTCCCTCAGCAGTTAGACTTGTGTGTTTTCCCTTTACTTCATGATTTATGTCAAAGCAGTCGTACTTTTAAAAATGTAACTTCTCCAGCACACTTTTCCTTAGAGGTTTGTGAAGTTGTTTGCATCTCATTGTTTCAAAGAGAGTCTGGGAGCTCTACAGTGAGACTTTCTAGGTAAAGAAATATACAAGTACAAAGACTGGGGACTCCCTCTGTCTTTGCCACAATATTACTTGTGGCTTTAACTGCCTTTTTAAACACCCAAGCTCGAAGGAGCTTGCTGATATGATGTAATAATTCATAAAATGATACCACAGTACCAGGAACCAACCAATCTGCTTCACTCAGCCCAGTGTCCCAGAAAGCTTCTATTTGAACTATATCTTAAAATGAGTTAAACTTCGAAGCAGAGAATGGCAATAGAGAGAACTAACTCCATCAGCATTGAATGAATAAAGTTATCAGTGAGGATGTTTAAACACAGGAGTGACTTGGACAATAGAATCAATTATAGCTTCAAAAAATAAGTCTGGTGACACTGTCAAGGATGGTTGAAATGAATGAAGATGTGAGTCGCAAACATTTAAAACCCGTTAGTTAATATTGTAAGTCCCAAATGTAGTGTAAGTCAAGTTCGAGACATGTGCGCAGATAGATTTTATGTATAGAATTTTAAGAATGGCATTGAAATCATAATGTATCAGCAGGATGAACAATAGATAATTACAAAGTAAATGTATTTTTATCTCCTATTCAATCATCCATTTATTCATTCTTTCGAATCCAGGCTCACTCACAACTTCCTACGTAGCTCATGCTGACCTCAAAATCTTAAGACCCAGCTCCTAGCATTAGAGGCATGTCACACCACATGCGGGCTTACCTTCTACTTAATCCAGTCCTTTACCTACATCTACATGTGTTCTTTGCTGAATATTTAGACCAACCCCAAGATTTTTGTTATTGTGGCTGTCGTCATTGTTGTTGTTACAATTCAAACCCTTTTCAAAGCACTTAAAATTTCAACACACAGCTTTGAATTATTGTTGTATAATTAAAATATCAAGTTCACGGAGTAGTCAAGAAGTAACTTTCATTATATTATTGAAGTTTCTTCTCTTTTTCATGTTGGCTCTGTGCCGATACAAACCCTGGCAGCTTCTGCTTTTCTCCGTTTAGTGTTTAGGTTCTTTTTCACTACCACTTTAACCTGAAGCTTTCACACTCTCTGTTGCAGAGTCGTGGGGTGGGGAAGGAGAAGTAATGACAGTGGCAGAGCTCTTTCCTAAGCAGCTCTGAGAGCTGGAGATCTGACACCCTGGAGAACTTGGCATACAAAGAGCTCTTTCTTTTTAAAAAACAAAATTTTAAATCACTCATTCATTCATTTGGTAAAGGGTCTTGCTATGCAGCTTGGACTCATAGTGATCCTCCTGTCTCAGCCTCCCCAGTGCCAGGATTACAGCCGTGGGTCACCACACCCAGCATGGCCATGTGGTACTAGGGATCAAACCTGGATCTTTGCACTTGCCAGGCAGGTGCTTAGCCCACTGAGCTATCACCCCAGCCCCAAAGGGGTCTTTCATTGCCTTCTTCCCTCTGTTATATCATCAGGAATTAAGTCTTCACTGCGGCTCATCTAACAAAGGCAGAGGTTCTGTATTTCCACTGGTTGTTGATTGTTTCATTAGGTCCTTTTAAAAACTTAACTATGCCTCCAGATTCTTTCTGCTAAGATTTAGTTGCCACTCAGAAAGACCACTGAGAACAGTGGTCTGGATCACCCTATACTAGTTCTTTCTCACCAGTAACCTATAAAAAAACATATGTGTATCTTTTTGTTATGTGTTGTGTTTTGTTTTTTGAGACAGGATCTCTTGGGCCAGTGGGATGGCTCAGTGGTCTAAAGTGCCTGCTTAGGAAAGCTTAGGTGTTGGCAAGGACCACAGGGACCACAGTTTAATCCCTGGCACTACATGCTGTGCAAGCCCTGCCCCTAGGGCAGGCTGAGCCTGCTGTAATTAAAAGAGAGAGAGAGAGAGAGAGAGAGAGAGAGAGAGAGAGAGAGAGAGAGACAGGATCTCACTGCGCAGTTCAGGCTAGCCTTGACCTCACTCTATAGTCCAGGTTGGCCTCAAACTTGGGGAAATTCTCCTGTCTCAGCCTCCTGACTGTTGGGATTATAGGTGTGTGCCACCATGCCTAGCTTTCATGTATCTTTTTGCACCGGCAAGTTATCAATGTCCAGGATTTCCAATGAAATCACATTTGTCTCATCAAATCATTTCCTGTCCTCTCCACGAAACCATGTCTGGTCCTTTTTTGAGCAGGGGGTTGATTTAGTATCCCATATTATAGAAATATATGTTACATTTTTTCATTTTATTCATTAAAGTCTCTGCTTAGACTCAAGGTGAGTGGAAAGGATCCTCTTCCCAACACCTTACATATCAGTAGCTTTCTCTTTGAGCACAGTTATGTCTCCAATCTCCAATCATTGATTCTTTTATACACTCATTGAGAATGAGGAATTTAGAGTTGGGAATTATTTTGTTATTGTTTGCTTTGGAGTGAGTGTTAGGTTGTGTGTGTGTGTGTGTGTGTGTGTGTGTGTGTGTGTGTGTTGTATTGTGTGTTGTTACTGGGGATTGAACCCAGGGCCTTCAACTGGGCTACATCCCTAGCATTTTTTATTTTTCATTTTGAAATAGGATCTAACTAAGTGACTAGTTTACCCAGACTGAGCTTGACTTGATTTGTTCTGTCATTAAAAATTTTGTACCAGCTGGGCATGGTGGCTCATGCCTGTAATCCCAGCACTTGGGAGGCTGAGGCAGGAGGATCAGTGCTAGTTTGAGACCAACCTGGGCTACAAAAGTGAGTGCAAGGCCAGCTTGGACTGCATAGCAAGACCTTGTCTCAAAAAGAGAAAATAAATAAATAAATAATAAATAAATAACGTATCTCTAAAAAATAAATAAATAAATAAATAAAAATTTTGTACCCAAGAACTCTGTCTCAAAATAAAGGACTAAGATATAATTTAGTGTGAAGGCCCTGTGTTCAATCTAGCATAGACAGACAGACAGATTATAGATTTGCATCATGGTTTAACATGCATATATTTTAATCTTAACACTTCAGCCTGATGTTCCTTATAAAAAATCTAACCTTATAAGTGTCCTGATATTGTAATTTTAAATTTTTTCTTGATCACATCTATAATAAGATAAAATGAAAATATATAACTATATTCTTTTTCTTTAAAAATAATTTTGATCCATGTGAAAAATTTGAAATTCTTTCCATCTATAACCTAAAGCATTCATCTATGTTTTTATTTTGTATAGGTGCTATGAAGAAACATTTTGTTTGTTCTAGCCATGAGCGCCCCAAAACTAATGAAATAATGAAGCTGTATCTTTCCTCAAAAAATTTGGTAAGGTCTTCTAACAGCATTTCTTATGACCCTTAGTATTTCTTTCAAATTCATGTGTAAAACCAATAGCACTGTGTGTTTTTCAGATTTGGGAAGATGAAATTCCACAAAATCCTTTGTATATTTTTTTTAGTGCATGTTCACTTGATCATGTAAATTTTTCATTTAGTTATTGGGTCTTCCAAGTGGTTTTGCTTTGATGATGTTTTAAAAATGATGTCCCCTCCCTCTTTTTCTTAAGATGAGCTATAACAATTATTATTTTGGAGTTTATTTGTCCTTTTGAAGTATGACAAATGCAATCTGTTAAGAGAAAAAAATTGTCTCACACAACTTTGAGGAAAAAAAAATTCTGATTGATTTTGGGTAAGAGATATGATCCTTTGATTCAAATAAGAGACCTCAAAAAAACAACAGAGACTAAAGTGCCTGCTTAGGCAGGTGTAGGGACCAGGTTGTGATCCCCAGCATGCTGTGCCAGTCCCGTCCCTTGGGCACACTGAGACAGCAACTGAAACTGGACATGGTGGCGCTCATCTGTAATCCCAGTGCTCAGGAAGCTGAAAACAGAAGGATCACTACAAGTCTGACCTGTGCAGTGAGACCCTGTACTAAATACATAAAAAACACAACAAAATAAAACATACGATATCCATGCAGAAAATCTTCAATAAAATATTAGCAAATAGAACAAAGTGCGTTATCAAGGCCATCATACATCATGATCAAGCAAGTTTCATCCCACAAATACAAGGACAGCTCAACATACTCAAGTTTATAAGTGTGATACATCACATAAGCAGGAACAAGGTCAAAAACTACATGGTCATATCAATAGATACAGAAAAACTTCTGAAAAAATACAATATTCTTCATAATAAAAACCCTGAAGAAGCCGGGTGTGGTGGCGCACGCCTGTAATCCCAGCACTCGGGAGGCTGAGGCAGGAGGATCGGTGAGAGTTTGAGACCAGCCTGGGCTACAAAACTGAGCTCAAGGCCACCCTGAACTGTACAGCGAGACCCTGTCTCAAAAAGACAAAAAAAAAAAAAAAAACCCTGAAGAAAACAAGAATAGAAGTACCAAAGCTGAAGGCTATTTGTGAAAAACCTATAGCCACTATCATACTCAATAGGGAAAAAGTGAAAGCATTACCCTAAAATCAGGAACAAGACAGTGATATCCACTATCACCTCTGCTATTCAACATAGTACTTGAAACATTAGCCAGAACAACTAGGAAAGAGAAAGAAGTAAAGAGGATACACAGAAGAAAGGAACAACTCAAATGTCATTATGGGTTGATGAGATGATACTCTACATTAAAGATTCAAACAACTCCACCAAAAGACTCTTGAAATTAATAACCAATTTGAGCAAGTATTAGGTTATCAGATCAAAATGCAAAAATCATTGCCATTTGTGTACACCAACAATAGCATGAGAAGGAAATTACAAAAACAAGACCATTCATGGTCACTTCAAGAAAAAGCAAATATCTAGAGATTAACCGGCACAAGGAAGTGAAAGACTTCTAAAAACAATACAGTACTCTGAAGAAGATTAAAGGGGATATGAGAAAATGGAAAGAAATCCCTTGCTCTGGGATATTGTTAAAATGGCAACACTGCCAAAATGCCAACAGCACACTTTAAAGAGCTGGAGGAAACAACCCCAAGATCCTTATGGAACCAGAGAAGTCCCTGAATAGCAAAAGCAGTGTTGGGCCAAAAGAGCAAAGCAGTGGGCATAGCAATCCCTGACATCAGGTATACCACAAAGTAATAGTGGTAAAAATGACACGGTGCTGGAACAAAAACAGACACAGACAGTGGAACAGAACTGAGGATGCAGAAACGTCCCCAAACATATTCAGCAGTTTGCTCTTTGAAAAAGGATCAAGAAGCATATAATTAGTAGAAAGCTAGCCTATTCAACAAGAGGTGTTGGGAAAACTGGTTATCTGTTTGTAGAAGAATGACACTGGACCTTTATCTCTCACCACATACATACTCAATTAAAATGAAAAGGGATTAAAGATCTCCACATTAAAACAGGAACAGTAAACCTTCTGTAAAAAAGTTTTCCTTCAGGATTTTCTAAAGAGACCCTCAACTGCACAAGAAACAGCAGCAAGAATCAACAAATGGGATATCAAGCTAAACAGCTTCTGTACAATGCACGAATCAATTACCAGCGTGAGGAGAAAACCCACAGAATGGGAATAAAATTTATCAGCTATTCCTCAAACACAGGAGCACAAAAACCTCAGGAAAATAAAATCACCTATAATTAAAGATCCAGTCTAGAAATGGGTAAGATAAATGAACAGACACTTCACAGAGAAATAAAGACAGATGCTTGGGAAATTTATGAAAAAAATGTTAACTATCTCTAGGCATTAGAGAAATACAAGATAAAATGTGTTAAGGCTCCATCTTCTCCAGAAAGAATGGCAGCCATTAAGAAATGAAGCGGTAAGAGACACTGCCAGGGCTGTGGTGAAAAGGAACTCTCTTTTATTGTTGGTGGAAATACAAACTGTACAATCGTTATGGAAATCAGTTTGAGATTTCTCAGAGAAATGGAATGAAGGACCAGCCAGGTAGCTCAGAGGACTAAAACGTCTGCTTAGGCAAAACTCAGTGGCCAGGTTCAATCTCACCCCCAGGACTCGCTGAGACAACAGTGGAGACTGGGTGCACACCTGTAATCCTAGCACTTGGGAGGCTGAAAATAGGAGAACTGTTACAAGTCTGATGTATGTAGTGAGACCGTGTAGGTCCTGTAGACCCGGTATTAAATGAATAAGAAAAAAGAAGAAAGAAAGAAAGAAAGAAAGAAAGAAAGAAAGAAAGAAAGAAAGAAAGAAAGAAAGAAAG
>PVJA010003822.1:29585-77716 GCA_004027025.1 Myocastor coypus | reverse complement strand
ACCATTCATGAAGCTAAATCCTGGAAGCAGACTGTATACCCACCAACTGATGACAGGATAAGGAAATTGTTGTGTCTGTATATAATGGGATACTGCTCTACTATAAAGAAATTGGAGATATTTGTAGGAAAATGCATGTATCGAAATATAATGTTGACATAAGTAAACAAGACACACAAGCTTAAATACCATATGCATAGGGAGCAGCTGAAGCTGGAGATCAGTCATACATGCAGGGCTAAGATTCCCTGAGCCATGTAAACAAGCTGTTTCTCTCTGGCTGTTAGGCAGAGACAGGCTCAAAGTGACATCAACCATTTGAGTTTATAAATAAAAGCTTTGTAGTTCTTGGGCAGCCCTTTTCCCATCAGAGAAGACCTCCACCTGACCTCAGCTTTGTCTCTTGTCTGTGTTTTTCTCATGCCAGTTTTTCCTTGAGATCACCAAGAGCCCAAACAAGTAGAGACACACATGGTATCTCTCATTTGAATGTGGCAAAGTATATAGAAAATGACAAAGGAGCAATGGGAAGGGACAAAGAGATTGATCCAGTCCAGTAGGGATGTGGTCCAGGGCAACAAGAGTGAGAGGTGAGAAAGAGGGGAAGAGGAAATAAAAATAAAAATCTAGCCGGGCGTGGTGGCGCACACCTGTAATCCCAGCACTCAGGAGGCTGAGGCAGAAGGATCGGTGCGAGTTCGAGACCAGCCTGAGCTACAAAAGTGAGCTCACGGCCAGCCTCAACTGCATAACGAGACCCTGTCTCAAAAAGATAAATAAAAATAAAAATAAAAATAAAAATAAAAATCTGCCATGCACAGGGCCTAGTAACTCTAGGAAATGTAGACATTATGCGCCATAACATGAGCTAAGACAAGTAAGGCCAACAAGTATATAAAAGCTGATAAAAGAACCAGAGTAAGAAGGCGAAGAGCAAGCCAGTAGAAAGAGACTAGAAAAAAAAAAAAAATGTACATAGAGCCACTTCCCGAGACGATACTAAACTATCTGAACTGCAAGTATGTACTAACAAAAGAAAACAATTTTTTAGGACTGGGGAAATAGCTCAGTAGAGTAAGCACTTGCCTGGCAAGTGCAAGGGCCTGAGTTCAATCTCCAGTCCTGCAAAAAAAAAAAAAAAAAAGAAAACAATTTTTTTAAAAGATAGCCATACAGAAAACTCTAATAAACATAGAAGTTAATAAAATGCAGATTATCTGAAAATCTATGATAACTATAATGAAACCTAAACCGTTCCACATAGTCAAGTACATTCATCTCTAAAACTGCTTTGACTTACACTTTAACTCCTTCTTGATATGCTACATGTATTTAAATTTCATATTTACAACTATTGTTAAGTACATGCCCTTTAAGTTAAAAATCCCTTTCTTACTTGTGATGCTATGTTGTCAAAAAAGAATAAGCCTTAGAGGGAGACAACTTACAAAGCTGAGATCAGACCTTGGGTTTGCCGGTTACTGGTGTGTGTGTGCTTGGGCAGGTTGCTTAACCTCTCCAACCAGATTTCTTTTTTTTCTCTAGGTTTTGTTGTTGTTGTTGTTATTTGGTTGTATGATGTAATGTAGAAATAGGGATTAAACTCAGGGCCTTCACACTGGGCTGCATCTTCAACCCTTTTTATTGTTCATTTTGCCACAAGGTCTTGCTAAGTTACCAGGGCTGCAGTCCTCCTGCCTCTGCCTCCCAGTGGATTACAGTCATTCACCAACATGGGATTACAAGTGTGCACCACTGTGCCTAGTACTCTCATTTTTTTCTTCTTAAAAAGGGAATAAATTATAGCCAGGAACTGATCCCACTCCTGAGGAAGCTGAGGCAGGAGGATCACAAATGCAGAACAATCTGGGCAAGTTGGCAAGACTCTATCTCTAAATAAATCAATCAATCAATAAATAAATAAATAAATAAAAGGGCTGAAGCTATAGCTCAATGACAAAGTGCTTACTTAAGCATGCATGAGCCTCTGCATTCAGTTGCTAATACTGAAAACATGAACTGTGTATAACAGTTGGGTTATAATTAATGTGTTTATTTGTATCCTGCCAGTGTGTATGTGTGTGAGTGTGGGTGTGTGTCTGCATGTGTGTGTCTGTTTGACATTTTTTCAAAGCATCTTATGTTAATTAGGACATTTAATCTTCACATTTGGTCATCCCTGAGGTAATTAGGCATTATTGTCCTTTCCCCTGATGAATCACAAATTCCTATACTGCCAATCTCCCTTTTCTATTTTATTTGCATAATGGATTCTACGTTTACGTTCCTTGTACCTTTCCTTCCATCCATCTACTGCTCCATCCACCACTCAATCCATCCAGTTTGTCTCCCTGACAATCTCCATTAAAATGTAAGTTCCCTAATGCAGGCTTTTTTCTTTTCTTCCTTCTCTATACCCTGTACCTATGAAACACCATAGTAAAGGTTAAGTAGATATTGTGTGAATGAATATCCTTCCCCTCTTTTATGGTAGAGAAACTTAAAATAGATAAGGAAATTGCCCAAAATGCTCTTAACCACAAAGAGAACTGAGGGATAAAATAAAGTTCTTAGTATCTGTCTCATGCAACTGTTGAGTAAAATCTACCATTCATGATTGCTGTATTTTCATATACCGTAGCAAGCAGCCAATAAAAAAAAATGCAAGATCTGTTTTATACATTCAATTCCTTTACTTAGGTACAAAATATAACAAAATCAAATTTCCTACATGTGAGAGCATGTGGTTCTGATTTTACCTTTATTAAATACAAAAACTTTCTTATTGTTTTATGACAGAAAAGATTACAATAAGGATAAACTGAAACTTTATGCCATTACATAATAGATCAGTGGGTTCTAAAAATATACTTTGAAAATAGTTCTTTTTTTCTCTCTAGCTAGAGATAGAATTACTGAAGAAAGTTACCTTAGCAGCAGTTACTTTTCACAGATTTCTCCTCACTCTTAAATTAATGTATATTCTTCTCTTCATCAAATTGTCATTACTTGATTGTTTTGTTTTTCTCTTTCCTAAAGAAAATCAAATGTTTTTTCCAAATGGAGAAGGAGCTTGTTTCCAAGGAAATGTTAAGTACTTTCACATCTGGAGGACTTGCCCCTACCTTGGAAATCGTAAACAGTACATACCGTGGCATCTTCCACTTTAATTTAACATTGGTAACTATGCTTTGTTTTGTTCTATGATATATTTCCACAAGTATATTCTTCCTTATAGGATATGTTTTTAAAGGCAGGTAATTCAGTAATGGTAATAGTATGTTATAGGTACAGACATATAGATATAGATATGTTTTATGCCTTAAAAATATAGTATTATGCTTCTTGCTTCACCCAGTCATGACATTTTTTGAAGAAATTAGAAGAAAACTACAACTTTTTAGTATTTACCTACCCATTTACCGTTTCTATTATTCTTCATTCTCTTCTATAGATAAATGTTGCATCTGGCATCATTTTTCCTCAGCTTGAAGAAACAAGTATTTTTTGCAGTACAAATATGCTGACAATGAATTGTTCATTCCTCTGAAAATGTCTTTATTTGACATTCATATATATAGTACAGGTTCTACAGCGTCTCACTACACAGAACAGACTTGTAGTGATCCTCCAGTTTTCAGCCTCCCAAGCACTGCTATTACAGGCATGTGCCACCACACTCAGTCTCAATTGCCCTCTAAAGTGCTCCCCAGGGGTGGGGTTGTCATGGCACAGTGGGAATCGAACCCCAGCAGCTGCACTCTACCCAAGCAGGTGCTTCAGTCCTCTGAGCTCTCTGGCCAGCTCTTGACCTTCATTTTTTTTACCTTCATTTTTAAAACAACTTTATTGAGATATAATTGACGTATCACACAGTTCACCTATTTAAAGTGTATAATTCATTGCTTTTTAGTAAATTCACACACTAGATTTATATGATCATCTCTACCATATAACTCAAGAACATTTCATCCCTCCAAAGCATAATTGAGAGGCATTTGAAGACATACTTATCATTCTCCTCCTACTCCCCATCCCTAAGCCACCACTGCTTTACTTCTCTACATATTTGCTTAGTGTGAGCATTTTGTGTAAACAAAACAGAATGTATAATACTTATGACTATATCTTTCAGTTTACATAATGTATCCAATATTCATCCATACTAAAATATATATCGGTACTACATCCCCTTTTCGGGTAGAATAATATACTATTTCAGGGCTGGCCAGATAGCTCAGCAGACTAAAGCACCTACTTAGGCAGGCGCAGGGACCAGGCTTGGTCCCTTGTGTGCCTAGCTGGCCCCACCCCCAAGGCATGCTGAGACAGCACTGAGACTGGGCGTGGTGGTGCACACCTAGTAATCCCAGGCACCTCGGGAGGCTGAAAACAGGAGAATCACTATGAGTCTGATCTATGTAGTGAGACCCCATAGGCCCTGTCCTAAAATACATATTTAAAAAATAATAGAAGAATAACATACCACTGCATCAACACCACATTTGATTTATCTCTTCATCAGCTGATGAACATTTAGGTTATTTTGGTTTGGGGCTATTATAAATAACGCTGCTTCCCAGGTGTGGTGGCGCACGCCTGTAATCCCAGCACTCAGGAGGCTGAGGCAGGAGGATCAGTGCGAGTTCGAGACCAGCCTGGGCTACAAAAGTGAGCTCAAGGCCAGCCTGAACTGCATAGTGAGACCCTGTCTCAAAAAGACAAATAAATAAATAAATAAATAAATAAATAAATAAATAAATAAATAACGCTGCTATGACTGTGTGTGGATAAGTATCCATGGAAATTTTTCATTTCTCTGGACACAAAACCGTGTTTAACCTTTTGAGGACTACAAGACTGCTTTCCAAAATGATTATACTACTTTCCATTTCTACACACATTGTTAGAGTTTCAGTTCTCCACATGCTCACCAACACTTGCTATGTCTTTTTAGTCATAGCCTTTCTAGTAAGTATGCAAAGTTCTCTGTCATTATGGTTTTGATTTATATTTCTCCAATAATAAGTGATGTTGTGTGCCATTTTATATATTTATTGGCCACTTAAATATCTTCTTTGGGATAATAGCTTTTTTTTAAGACAGGGTTTCAGTGTATAATTCAGACCAGCCTTGAACTCACCATGTACCCCAGGCTAAGTTGAAACTCATAGCAGTCATCTTGTATCAGCCTTTTAAGTGCCAGGATTACAGTTGTACAGCACCACACCTGGCCTAGAAGTAACTATTTAGGTTCCCAATCTTTTTTTTAATTGAGTTTTTTAGTTGTTGAATTGTAAATGTTCTTTATAGATTCTGTATAAAAGTTTCACATCAGATGTGATTTTCAATTACATTCTTCCACTCTGTGGGTTGCCTTTTCACTTTCTTGATAGTGTGTGCTTGATGGATGAAAGTTCCTTTCTTGAACTTTTTGAGTCATGTGTAGAAAGCAATCACCTGATCCAAGAATTGAAAGATTTATGTGCATATTTTCTTCCATAAGTCTTAGAGTTTTAGCCTTTATCTGTGAATCATTGATTCATTTTGAGTTTTTATACACTGTGCAATAGGAGGTAGCAGTCTATGTTGATTATATTCATGTATATCAGTTTTGGGGGGTTTTTATTCTTTTGATTTCCGAGACAAGGTCTCACCATGTAGCTCAAACTGGCCTTGAACTCACATTATAGCCCTGCCTGGCCTTGAGCACTGCAGTGATCCCCCTGCCTCAGCCTCCTGAGTGCTGAGACTATAGGTATGCACCATAACACCTGGCTCAGTTTTACTTTTTTTTTTTCTTTTACACCTTGTTACTTTTGGTTGAAAACTGGACATTGAAGATAATATGTTGTACCAACACTAGATTCCATTTTGTTCTTCCAAAAAACTGCTGTTGTTATTATTCTAAAATCAAATAGAAGGCAAGTGAGATAGCGCAGCAGACTAAGTACCTGCTTAGGCAAGCACAAGGACCAGGGTTCGATCCTCAGCACCACATGCCAAGCCAAGACAAGACTGAGCCTGGGCATGGTGGCACATGCCAGTACTTCTAGATCTGGGGAGACTGAAAACAGGAGGATCATTATGAGCCCAAGCTGTGTAGTGAGACTCTATACCAAATACATTAAAATTAGAAAAAAAAAAAAAAATAAAAAAAAAAAAAAACAATCAGATAACTTGGCAAAAAAAAAAAAAAAAAACCTTTGAAATGTTTTATAGTTTCAATAGCTGATATCTTTGCCAATTCTTTTAGCTTCTACTGCTGGATTTTTTAGACCTGGTCTTAGAAGGATGTCTTCTTCACCTGTGTAGCACAAGGATTTGGACACAGCTTTTATATAAATCTTAGAGCTCACCATTCCTGCACTTCTCTTGCTCCTTGAATTTTTCTCTTAAATTTCCAAATATTCTGCTGTCACATGCTTTATCTTTGGTTATTTTTTTTTTTTTTTGTCTTTTTGAGACAGGGTCTCGCTATGCAGTTCAGGCTGGCCTTGAGCTCACTTTTGTAGCCCAGAGTGGTCTTGAACTTGCACCAATCCGCCTGCCTCAGCCTCCTGAGTGCTGGGATTAAAGGCGTGCGCCACCACGCCCGGCTTGGTTATTATTATTAAGCAGTAGTACTTGAACTTCATAGTAATCCACTATATAACCACATTATTGTATGCAGCTGAATAACTTTTTCATTATTTCTAATCTTAGGCTATTCCAAAACATGATGCAAACATATTCTTGAATAAATAACATTTTACATATATCTGAGTGTAAGTAGGAAAAAAAACCCCTAACAATGACATTTCTAAAGTATATGTATTTGGATGCTTTTGTTTAATTTCTTTTTAAGAGATAGGGTAGAGCCAGGTGTGGGTCTGAGGCAGGATTGCAAGTGCAAGCCCAGCCTGGCGAATTTAGCAACTCAGCATGACCCTGTTTTTAAAAAGAAAAAACAGGTGAAGATATGGTTCATTTTGAAGACTCTAGGATCAATCCCCAGTACAGAAAAAAGGAAGATAAATAGACTATGCCAAAATAAATGTCACTATCAACATTGTAAAATATTGCTTTCTGATGCCTTCTTCATTCAAGTTTAGTGATCGGATTCTCTGGTTAATTGATATTCCTAGAAGAAACATCACAAGTAACACAGGTAAGGCTGACCTGAATTTATTCCTTTTCTCCTGGGTCTAAATTTATCAAATAAAAAAATTTAGTTTACCCATTGGGTAAAATATTAAAGTTTACCCATTGTGCCAGGTGTGGTGGCACATGCCTGTAATCCCAGCACTTGGGAGGCTGAGGCAGGAGGATCGGTGTGAGTTCAAGACCAGCCTGGGCTACAAAAGGAAGCTCAAGGCCAGCCTGAACTACATGGTGAGACCCTGTCTCGAAAAGGCAAAAATAAACAAATAAATAAAGTTTACCCATTGTCCCATGTAAATATCTCACATAGCATATAAGACATAATAGAATTTCATTTGTGATTTATTTAGAATTTAAATTTAACTAGGCATATATGTTTTACCTGGTAGTCTTATAAGTTGATTGTTCTGACATACATAACGTTTGTGTCATCCTTTACTTAAAGCAAACACATTTTCTATAAGTTGGAAATTATAGTATCAAGATTTGGGGCATTTATAAATTTTGAAAAAATTAAATCAACCTTAAGGGACAGGGACATAGTTCAGAGGTATAGTGCCTGTCTGGTAAGCACAAGGCCTTAAGTTCAATTCCAAGTGCCAAAAATAAATAAGTAAAATAAACTCTAAAATAACCTATAAAATATAATGGTATATAATGTGTAATGTATTATTTTACTATAGAATCTGCTATTAAAAAATATGTGCTAGTATATATTGTGTATACCCAGAAAGAAAAAGTACTAAAGTCAAATCCTAGGATTTATGAGTATTAAGTGAATGGATTAAGTTAAATTTGCAGGCATAAAATATAGTTTCATAATTTAAAAGTAGTGGAAGATTTGTTGTTTTTATATGGTATATACAAGAAAGAAAAGCCTACTTTACTTCACTTCAAGAGAAAAATTATTTCTTGCATTCCAAAGACAAAAACTGCAACCACACTGCAGGAAGAACTTAGAAATAAGAAATGCAAAGAAGCCAGGACACATTTACACTGTCTCACTTATCTCTCTTTTCTGTAATTCTATGCTTATCTTTTTTTTTTTTTTTTTTTTTTTTTACAGACTGGATTCTCAGGGTATCTCATTACTGTTGAATTGTTATTTTTCCTAGTGACTAGGCCAACTGTAAATTCTCAGGAGACTATCTTTATCCTAGGCTAAACTCATGTGCCAATTAAATATGGCAGATAATCATACAGGTTGGTATGTATGATTTTCCTGTCTCACTGTCCCAGCTAGTAAGGCCCGAGGGCAAGGATGCGCAGGCTCTTTGAAGGTCATGTCCCACTATCACACAGGCCAGCCTCTTGAGATAAGAGAGTAGAGTGTATCCTACAGAAGGAAAGTGGAGAAAGAAAGAACAGAGATGAGGGAAAAGATTCTGCACATAAAGAAGCATCAAAGATTAAAATCTTCAGCAGAAACTGCAGTGCTACGATATACATCTGACATGGGTTGCATAGCTATCTTTTCTCTTTTTTCATCTTATTTTTTGAGAGGAAAGGTTTGCTTTGCCTCTTGGAGTCAGAGATTTTAGTTCATGGTGACCTGGCTCCATTATGTCTGAGCCTATGGGGAGGCAGAACAGCATGGCAGAAGAGCATGGAAAAGCTGAGGGGCTCACTATGGAGCCACGGAACAAAGAGAGAGAGGAAGTATGAGGAAGGTGCTTGGGACAAAATATAGCGTTCACAGGGCTGTCCCTTGGGACTTGCTATCTCCCTCAGTTTGACCCCATTTCCCAAAGTTTTCTTCTCACTTCCCTCAACTATACCAACTAGAGATGAAGACTTCAACACATAAACTTTTGGGGATGTTCCAAATCCAAACATTAACATCTGAACTCCAGCCCCAAAAGACTGTCATCCATCTCATAATGCAAACGCCATCCAGTCCATCTCTAAGAGTCCCAACACTCTTAACAGTTCCAGCATTTCTCAGAAAGTCCAAATCCAAAGTCTCCCCTGAGGCTCAAAGCAAACTCTTAGCTATGAGTCCCTACAAGAATAATTTAAAAAGTTGTATTTCCATTATATAGTTGCACAAGATGAGCATTCCATTCCAAAGGCAGCGGATAGGAGAATATCAAGGAAAAAGCAGACTAAAGCAAGATAGAAACCCCACAGGATGAATAGTAAGTCCTTATCTAGGGCACACGCTAGTAGGATGTGAACTGCAAAGAGCTTGGGCAGCCCCACCCCCAGGCCTTACTAGCTGCAGCACACTGTCTTGGGCTGACTGTGCTTTTTTTTTTGCCTTTTTGAGACAGGATCTCGGTATGCAGTTCAGGCTGGCCTTGAACTCACTTTTGTAGCCCAAGCTGGTCTCGAACTCACATCGATCCTCCTGCTTCAGCCTCCCAAGTGCTAGTATTACAGGCATGCACCACCATGCCCAGCTGACTGTGCATATTTCTATGGCTTTTGTTGACAGACATTCCAATGTTCCTCTCATCTCTAATTTCCAGCGATCTCCATTGAAGTTTCAACTTCAGTCTCACAGCTTAATGTGTCACTACCCCTGTGATGTATTCTTTCAGGAATTTCAACACTCCATATACTGGCTGACTTTCCAGGTCCTCTGGTGAAATTTGGTTTTGTTTTTTTTGTTTTGTTTTTGTTTTTGTTTTTTTTGTTTTTTTTTTTTTTTTTTTTTTTTTTTTTTTTTTTTTTTTTTTTTTTTGAGACAGGGTCTCGCTGTACAGTTCAGGGTGGCCTTGAGCTCAGTTTTGTAGCCCAGGCTGGTCTCAAACTCTCACCGATCCTCCTGCCTCAGCCTCCCGAGTGCTGGGATTACAGGCATGCGCCACCACGCCCGGCTTTTTTTTTTTTCCCCCCTCTGGTGAAATTTGAATGGAAATCTCAATGAGCCTACAACTCATATTCTGCATAACTCTAAAACTAGCATCACATAGATAATTTGAAGGTCTACCAACAGCTCCAACAGTAACAGATGCACTCATATCAGGACTACAACAACCTCTGAATACCCAAACATCTGGGAAGTATCAGATGAATCCTGGGGAAAGACAGCCTATGGGAGGAGAATGCCCAAAACAAAATTTTTCAAACAAGTTAATACTTTAATACATGTGATGGTTGGGTGCTAGCCAGTTCCTGAACTATATCAAGACATCTTCTTTTTAACTGTGTTAATCTCTTTATCAGTTACAACTTCCTTGGCCCCAAACTTACATATGCTTATTTTTCACTAAACTGGAAGCTTTTCAAGTCGTTCCACTCTGCTATTTGCACATTATTCTTATTATAAATCTGGCTAAAAGCAGTACTTACGCCACCAACTGAATGCTGGGTTGGGCTGAAATTTCTTCCACCCGATATACTAATTCATTACCTTTAAATTCAGCCTCACATAAAGTTTCAGGGCATGGACAAAATAACATACACAAATTCTTTGCCAAGATATAACAAATAGTCCCTGGTTCAGTTCTCAATAAAGTCCTGATTTCCATCTGAAACCTCATCAGGACAGCCTTTACCATCTGCATATCTACCGGGATTCTGGCCTTCTGAACTCTACCATAATCATCCAAGCACTTTTTTTTTCTTTTGGCACTGAGATTTGAACCCAGGGGCTTCTCACTAAGCTATATCCACAGAACCATTTTAATTTTTGAAATTTTGAGACAATTTATTTTTGTAATTTTATCTTAGTTATTTTTCTCATTTTCTGAAACAACATACCCAACAACACAAGTTAAAGGAAGAAAAGTTTGTTTCAACTCACTGTAGAAGATTCAGTCCATAATCAGCTGCTTCCAAGCCAGGGTGACATGGCCAAGTAGTATTCCAAAGGAGAGAGTCCATACTATACCAAGGCAGGCAAAAGGCAGCAAAACAGCCTGCCTCTCCTTTTTGACCTTGCGAGGCCACCTGCCTTTTGAGTGGCACCACCCACACCCAAGATGAGTCTCCATTATCCACACCCAGAATCACGCTATAGCAATCATTAAGCTAATTTAGTAACCATGAACCCTTAATCTCAGCATTATACCTTAGTCCCGGTACTACCTTCTTAATCCCAACATCACACACACCTTAGATTCAGCCACCTCCAAAAAGCCCCACCTAAGATCACATGAGGCTTTGGAGGAGTATCTGCCGTCCAATGCTCAACTGCTGGGGCTCCTTGACTCATATGCCAGCAGAGAGTGTGGAGGACCACCTGACCAGCTCGCCTGGAAAGAAGAGCAACTATCCCTAGTTTGACTGAGCCTGAACCTATTTCCTTGTATTAATATGTACAGAGCTGGCTAGGACTTCTGTTTATCCTTTCAGTTGTCCTTAAGCCATGTATGTTGGTCTAGCTGAAGTGCTGGTGATAGACTTTGAAGGTGGCATGTGTGTTTCCGTGGCAACATGTACCTGTTGCTCTTTCATGGGAGCTGGATCAAGACAGGATGAAGAGCTAACGCACCACGCTGCCCACTGGGATTGAGCCTGGAGACAGAGGCTATGACTTCCTGGGGCTTGAGGTGCTACATCAAAGCTGAAGCACCAGACTGCCCAAAACATTAAATACTATCTCAATAGTATTATGCAGATTACTCCCTCTCTGCATATCCTCTCTGCAGATGGTAGAGGTAAATGTAGCCCCCCGACCTAGCTCAGCTCACAGTACTCACCTACCTCCCACAATTGTCAGTCATTCCTCCTCAAGCCACGCCTTCATTGAATAAAACTGGGTGAGGCCCTGGGTTGCTCTCTTTGTTCAGGAAAACCATTGTTGTGGCTGGAGGTAGAGTCCCTTGGCTCCTCAATAATTATAAACATGTTTTAGTCTCTTTATTTTTGCCAAGGATTGTACTGGGAGAGGTAGGTTGGAATTACTTGGTGAGATTCCAATAACTTAACTTTGGGTTCACAAATATTGACTTTTTTGGACCAAAACAAGGACCTGAGATAGACTGCTACAAGAGAGGGCTCTGTGGCCTACTGTGGCACACATGCCATAGGTCTGCCACCACCACTGACCAGGGGCTTCAGTAGCTTGCCTCTCCAAGTCTTTCCAAATTCCTCCCACAAACCAGTTCCAAAGGCTTCTGATCTGCACGATCAAGTATAGTCACAGCAACAACCCACTTCAAAGTATCAATTTTCTTTGTTAGTCAGCTTTCCATTACTGTGACAAAATACCTAGGATAAACAGCTTGAAGAAAGGAAGGTTTATCTTGGTTCCTGGCGTCAGCAGGTTCAGTCCATGATGGCCTTGTCCTATTGTTTCTAGGCCTGTGGCAAGAGAGTGCATCACACTGCAAGGCTGTGGTGAAGCAAAGCTGCTTACCTAGTGGCATCCATCTCATTTACTTTTTAAAATTTCATTCTAAAGCAAAACCTTGCTATGAGAACTTCATATGATTCTTTGTGAGGAACAGAGTTTGAGAGCTATGCTTTCTCTCTTAAACTGAGGGGAAAAGTATATATTTAGAATTAGCCAGCTGGATTCAGTTTAGATGATACCAATTTTGTTGGCAATATCCAATGTATCATAATCAAGAGCCAGTCAAACATATGGCTTCTTGTCTTCATCAGGTCTGATTAGGGTATTGACTTGGCAACATCGATATCATAGAGCTTCTTTACAGCTTGCTTGATTTGGTGCTTACTGGCTTAGACATCCACAGTGAACACGAGTGTGTTGTTGTCCTCGATCTTTTAATGGCTGACTCCATGGTCAGGGGGAACTTGATGATGGCATAGTGGTCACACTTGTTTCTCCTTGGAGTGCTCTTCCGAGGGTATTTGGGCTACCTCCAGAGCCTCAGTGTCTTGGGATATTGGAAGGTGGGTGATATTCATACTTTCTTTTTGTAGCTGTGGATGCCGTTCAGCATGGCCTTCTTGGCCTTTTGCTTTGACTTCAGCTTTGGGAGGGGCAGGGGCTTCCTTCTTTTTCTTCAGCACCATCTTGGTAAAAAGGCTTAGGAGCTGTACTTAATTCTTAAGTTATACTGGCTCTTCTTTGTATGATGAAATATTATGGTGGGTGCTTCACACAATAGTATTAATTTGACAACTGGAGAGCAATGAAGATAACATGCTATTTTTACTTTTGTGGTTTTTAAAAAAATTTTAATTCAAAATGCATTGATTCTGATATCACCAAGACAGAAACAAAGGTAACCTGAGACTGTAAGAATTTGTAGAAAAAGATCAAATGATCTCAGCTCCTCCTGAGAAAAATCCCTTGGCCAGGTTGTTTTTTAAAGTTTGTGCTGGTAATATAATGGAAGGGAGATGGTATATAGTAATGTGATTAAAATCAGATTTAAAATGTTTAGAGAAAAGAAAAGCATATTTCTTAACTCATTGCTTTCTTCCTTAATCATATCCAATTTTCCATGCCATCAATTTGATTACTGTGGCAAGAGATGTCTAGATGTCTGTATCAAGTTGGAAATATCGTAAGTCAAAATGCAGTTAATATGCCTAAGCTATTAAATTCTATAACTTGGAAACAGTTATTTCCCCTCAGGATTGTATGGTCAGCTCACTTTGCTTCTGTATATCACAAGAGTAGATTTTACCACATATTGGTAGCCCAGGAAAAGGTCAAAATCCTAAATTTGAAGTCTATTTTCTATTCAGTGTATAACACTTTTGCACATTCATCAGCAGAAAAATCATTAAATGTAACTATCATCAATTGGGCCCATCTGTGTATATAAAACCTTAGGACAGGTGGTTTACCTAACATCAACAGCAAAGATAGCAAAACTGTCATTGTAATGATAATGCCACTACCATTTATTGAGTTATATGCTTAAAAGACCTTATTGAAATGAACCCATTTATTTATCACTATAGGAAGTATCTTTTTAGCAAATAATATTGTCTCCATTCTCAAATACTATACTGAAGCCCACGGAGCCATCAGGAGAGCTTTTCATTCTCATTTTTTTATTGGTTATAGGTTAGTGGGTTTCGCTTTGGCAAGCTCACACGTGCACAGAACATATTTAGGTCGTGATCACACCCTCCCATGACACATTCACACTCTTCCCCTTAGTTTCCTTTTCTTTCTTTCTTTCTTTCTTTCTTTTTTTTTTTTTTTTTTTTTTTTTTTTTTTTTTTTTTTTTTTTTTTTTTTTTTTTTTTTTTTTTTTTTTTTTTTTTTTTTTTTTTTTTTTTTGTATTTTAGGGAAGGGTCTACAGGGTGTTCAGGGTCTCATTACTAGATCAGACTCATAGTGATCTGCCTGTTTACAGCCTCTCAAAGCAGGGATTACAGGCACAAGCCACCACACCCAGTCTCAATTGTCACTTCAGTGCACCCCGGGAGCCAGGCTAGCACAGCAAGCCCAGGGATTGAGCCCCCAGGCCCTGCGCTAGTCTGCAGGTGCTTTAATGCACTGAGCTATTTGGCTGGCCCTCCCCTTAGTTTCATATGGATGATATGATATTCATAAATACATTTTGCTCATAATCTCTTCTCCTATTATCTGCCTTTCTACCTCCTCCTCTTCCTTGTATTTCCTTCCTTTTGTCTAATAATAGTCTCCCTTATATGTTTGTAACCTTTTCAACATGGCACATATTAGGGAAAATGTGTGATAGCTGTCAGATCCTCTGCACTTTTTTAAGTGATTTATTTGATTTTTTACTATTGAGCCATCCTTGCATCCCTGAAGTGAATCTTACTTGATTGTGGTAAATGATCTTTTTAATGTGATGTGAAAGTAAGTTTCCTAGTATTTTTTTGAGAATTTTTACATATACTTTAATCAGAGATATGTCCCTTCTTGTAGTTTCCTTTTCTGATTCTGGTATCAGTAATTTTGGCTTGATAAAATGGTTTTGAATTTCCCACTTCTTCAGTATTTTAGAATAGTTTGCAAAGAATGTGTATTAGTTATCCCTCAAATGTGCAGTAGAGTTCAGTAGTGAAGCCATCAATTATGAACTTTTCCTTGATAGATATTTTTAAATAGTAGTATACAATTTCACAAGAAGGTCCTAAGTTGCTTGTTACAAAGTCACAACAGCTCTAGAAGAAAAATTATGATTTAAAATATTAGGGTACAGGGGCCCAGTGGGATGGCTCAATGGTCTAAAGCGCCTGCTTGGGGAAACTTGGGCAGCTTCAGGGACTGCAGTTCAATCCCAGGCACCACATGCTGTGTCAGCCCTGCCCTCGGGGCGGGCTGAGCCGGCCATAAAAATGAGTGAATAAACAAACAAAGGTTCTGAAACAAGAATAAAAATAATAATAAAAAAAATATTAAAGAAAAACAAATAAAATATTAGGGTACAAGTTTGTAACAGCCAAAACATGGAAACAGCCCCAATACCCATCAACCAATGAATAGATAACAGAAAAACTGTTTTTTTTTTATCCAATGGAGTACTATTATGCCATAAAGAGGGATAATCTTGAGACTTTTCCAGGTAAATGGAGCCATCTTAGGACCATAATCTTGGGCTGGGGATATAGCTCAATGGAATAAGTGCTTACCTGGCAAGAGCAAAATCCTGAGTTCGATCATTCGTACCGCCAAAGGAAAAAAAAGGATTATAATCTTAAGTGAAATAAATCAGACACATATGTATAAATATCACATTGTTTTTCTGGTGTGAGAAACCAAAAGTATCAATGAGGACCAAAATGTATAATAGATATTGTAAAATACAAAGAAAGTGTTCAGATGGGAAGGGAAACAAAGGAGGGGCGAGGGGAAATAAAGGGAGGAAGAAGTAAGAAACAAACAAGAAAAAATGGAAACAAAGGGGAAGAGGCATTGAAAGGAGGTAGGTGAATGGGAAAAAAGAATTAAATTATATCACAGGTACAAATGTCCTATGATGAATATGATCTTCATGTATATCTAAAATATACTAATACAAATCATTTCCTTTTAAAAACAACATGAGTGGGGCCCGGCAGGATGGCTGAATGGTCTAAAGCGCCTGCTTAGGAAAGCTTGGGCGGCTAGGGACCGAGGTTTGATCCCCAGCATCACATGCTGCGCCAGCCCTGCCCTCAGGGCAGGCTGAGCCGGCTATAAAAATAAATAAACAAACAAACAAAAGTTCTGAAACAAGAAAAAAAATGTTTTAAAAAAAGTATTAGCGTGCAAATTCATTATTATATTGATCATCTAACCTCTTCATGATTCTTTCCTCACTACTTTATCAGCAACATGTTTGTAAGTAAAACATGGGAAACTTGACACATACAGTTTTCATTGTTGGTGGTGCTCACATACCCTTAAACTTCATTAAGATGGCGCATAAAAATAGCCGATGGCCTTTTGTTTTCAGATATTGCTTCTGTAGAAGAATGGCTGGTAAAGATCACTTTACACCAAGGATTAAATATTTATGCCACTGAAGGAACCCTACTGGATAGTGTTCGAGGTAAGTGCCAGAAGGTGAAAGAATTGAATTCACATATTGTTTCAGCAAACTTTGACATCTACTGTATGCCAGACTCTGTGGCAAATCCCAGATGATGACCCTAGACATGCTCAAAACATGATGGGTCAAAGAATTAAAGATACGTGTATAATTGTCATTAGAGGTGTACATAGAGTGCTAAAGAAATATAGAAATATATCTTTTATTGTGGCCATTTATGGGATCATTCTAAATAATTATTGTATAAAGTTATTTTTTTGCATCTTCAATGTATTATAAATCTTAGTTAGATATTACTCATCATATCACGTTCTTTTTTTTAGGAAAACAGCCTGTAAAAAAATCTTACTTCCTTAAAACAGTTTCTTTTTATTAATTAAGCATTAGTTGCCTTAAGATCATGACTAGAGTGGTACAACTAATTGCACTTCACTTTTTCAATAAATAAAAATAATTTTTGAACCACCCATTGAATTGAATCATACTGAGAAATCTTTAGTACTAGATCTTCTATTTCCTCTCCTTTTTCCTTTTTATTATTTTAATCCCACTTTGATATGATGCTGTGTAAAATACAGAATAAAATGGAATAAGTATGACTTCTGGTGGGGAAGGGGATTGAACTCAGGACCTTGCACTTTCCAGGCAGGTATTTCTTCCCCTGAGCTATCTCCCCAGCCCCTAAGCATGACATGTTCTTGAAAAAATCATTTGACAGCTTTTTTTAAAAAGTAAGAATGTATGTATTAATTCTACCACCTACCAGTTAAAGTCTTTATAAGTAGTAGCAGGTATTTATAGTTTTAGAAATATCTTCCAATAATGATTCAGATGTGCTGTGAGGTTAACAATCATGGGTGCCCCAAGAGACATACTCAAGTATGTTTCATGAAGTAAAATTTGCATCAAATAATTGGAAAGAACCTAGATAGCCATAAATAAGGGGAAATAAGGACATATTGGGATGTCCTGTTAAAAAGAACAAAATGCGTCCAAAAAGCATCAAGAACTGGACCCAAACACTCCATGAAAAGTCAAGTTGTAGGATAAAATATTTATCTAAAATTCAAAAATATGCAAAACAATGCTTATCTTCATGGATATATATACATTTTAATCAAAGTATAAAATCATGGACTACACAGCTATTTAATGATTTGGTGATAACTTACTAACAGATCTATGTAAAACAACAGAGACAACCTAAACGTTATCTGAATTGTTTTCTCTCTTTACCCGAAGCTTAAATATCTAGGATTGGGAGTCTAGCTCTGTGCTACAGTGTTTGCCTAGTTCATTTAGGTCCTGAGTTGGATCCTACCCACCATAAAATGTCTGAAACAAAAATGGCAAATTGTTACATTTAATTTTTTCATAGTTTCCAATTTTTCTAAATGTAGTGACTCAATTATTTAATAGTCATAACAATACTGATTCTGATATTTGGCTATCCCAGACACCTCTGAATTATTAAAATGTCATCTAAATCAATTTCTGTTTTTCATAACCAGATATCTGAAACATTTTTAAATTGATTTTTTGTTTTTGTCTGTTTGCTTAGTTTTTGAGATAGGGTCTCACCATGTAGTTCAGACAGGTCTTGAACTCACTATGTAGCCCAGGTTGAGCTTGTGTCAATCCTTCTGCCTCAACCTCCCCAGTGCTGAGACTACAGGTGAACACCACCACCCCCAGCCTTCATTAACATTTTTAACTTATGTCTACTTAGAATATACAGAGATAGTACGCAACTAAGAACTTCAAAACTGTGTAAGCATTAGAAGATTCTAAAAAAAAAATTTTTTAAATTTAAAAAAAGAAGAAGACTGTAGATGTAGGAATAAGACTGATCTCTTTAAGGCACGAAGTTTAGGAAACTAGTGCCTCAGAAGCATAAAAAATGACGATGATTAGTGTATAATGAGCTGGACAGGGTGGCAGTGATCATGGTAAAAACCATGTACTTTTTTCCAATTATATTGAAAAGCCACTGTAATGTGCTAAGCAGAAGAGTGTGTTAATGTGAAGATTATGGCTAGAAATCTTTATTCAGTACTAAACTAAGTAGTTTAATAGTGTCACTTTTTATCCAATACAAACTCCAAACCACTCCTGCTCCCTAGATCCTGCCCTCAAACTGCTCTTAGTTGTGGTCACCAACAACTTTCACCCTGGTTATTTTTCTGTCTATTTTTTAGCTTCTCGGCACAAGCCAAAACTTCTAATCCTAGGCTGGAGTGATAGGTCAGTAGAATAAGTACAGGATCTGACTAAGGGGTTTGTATATAATAAAGAAGCATTGTCAGTTCACTGCTACCATGTCCCAGGTGCAAGCTCTAATCTCCCTATACTGCACCCTGAGAAAGTCAGCTGCCTTACCATAAGTTCCTTTGAATTCTTGAGTAACTTACTACTGAAGTAGTTATCCAGTGTGTTTCTGTCCTCTCACAACTGTATCTGACTATTCTATGTCAACTCAGATAGAAAGTTGACTGCCTTTTTTGCTTTGTGTAAAATTTTTTTAAAAGTCATATACAATCTTTGGGTTTGCAGCAAATTGAATCTTAAAATCTGGGAAGACAGACTTACACTTCAGAATATATTCGGAGCTCCCGCAAGAGTCCCTGTCTCCTACTTGGTGCTTCAATGCAGGCCTGCAAAGAAAAACTCAGAGTCAAGATAAAAGTGCAGCTGGAAAGTGGTATGGCCAGTTCTCGGGGCTGAGCAAAGACCCCAAAGCAGCCATTTCTGCAGTACTTATTGGCTGTACAATCTATGGAACAGGGTGAGGAAGCTCCATGTGTTTGCTAGGGATCCGATGCTGGCTGATGCAGGCAGAGGTTATAAAGGAAGGAGCAAAACTTTCTTGCATCGAGGACAGAAGAGACCAGAAAAGGTCACGATTAAGGACTCATTTTTCAAGTAAAGTAGACTACAATCCTGGGGAAGGAATTTGAGAAGAGTCATTTGTCCTCAGCTGCCCTATTATCTCCTATCGAGATAGGAGAGCCCCACAGCTTCACAGCCCATAACTCTGGTCTCTATTGTGGCCATTGATTGGGGAGATAATGCTGATCTGCCTACCAGTGTTCTTATGAGGAGGGGGCCTTCAGCCTAACTCAGTACTTAGAACAAGCCAGCTGTGAGATTAACTATTCACAGCCTGCTATGGGAATAATCAACAGGGACCTTCCACAGAACGTAAACAGCTAATGGGCTAATTGCTAAATATCTCTGTTTGCAATGCCTGTCATTCTGATCGTTTAGATTTGTGCCACCTCTAATGTAATTTCAGTTACCACTATACTCTCTCTCAAGTAAATGATTGGTTTACAAGAAAACAAAAAAGTGTATTAAATGAGAGTAAGAGACTAGGAAAAATGTCATAGGATTGACAGGCTACAATTTTGTATATGCTTAGACTTCCAAATTCCTGTGTAAAAATGTGTAACTGCTTTTATCACATTCTATAGAGATTTATTAGAATATCAATGATTGATAGAAAATACCAATTCCAAGTTAAGTCTAAGATGTTTAATACTCAGAAAGACAGTGATAGTAAGCTCAAGTATCTATGTTATATAGTAATAGTATCACTAAGCTTTTCTTCTGGAAGTTTAAGAATGTAAGTTTACAGACAAAAAATTAGAGAAAAAGAAGGGCTACTAGGATAACCAATGTTTTGGCCCTAGCCCTTCAAGATCACTGAGGACTCAGGACAGAAGAGAACCTGTACTATAACATCTTATAACTCAGTGGTTTCCCAAATTTTCTGTTCAAGGAGATTATGAGGTTACAGAGGAAAAAGACTGAAGATGTATAGTGTACCTAAGGAGAGTCACATAGAGAGAAAACACTCTCTCAGGCTTTCACAGAGAGTAAACGGGTCAAGCAATGGCCATGACTCTTCCAGACAGCTGACACTGACAACAGCTCTACAAAGCACTGTACATGGTTCCAAAGTAAATCCTAAGGGGATTGACTGACCTTGGGAGATACAAAAGTTATATGTTTTGTTATACAGGTCTTGCTTTAACTTGCCCTTAACCACCCAGCAGAAAAGCTTAACTGAGGCATAAAATGTAAAGCTAGATTAGTATGCTAAGCTGTGAAAGGCTTAAATCAACAGCTTCCGACATTGCCAGTTTTGCCAATAACCCACTGCAATTATGGAACATTGAACTATGTATACAACTACTTTAAGTTCAATGAGAAGAAATTTTTTGTACCAATAACGATTAGAAAAATTATCACATCTACACCCTGTGCTCTGTATAACTGCTACGAGGACAACAATATGCATTATATCAATTATTGGGAATGTACTACTAATATGTTTTAAAACGGTCACATTGTTATTTCTTATTCAAAGTAATAAAAAAGTGTTAATGAAAAAGAATACCTCTGTTCTTAAAAATCTTTTGATTTTTTTTCAAGAGTCACACAGTAGTTTTCTTTCAAGTTGCCCTAGTTTCCTTTCAGTCCTCTCTCTCTTTTCATTTTTTTCAAAAGGAAAAATTTTCCTCCTGAAATTTATGAATGACAGATTCTTTTTTATTTAATTTTTTTAGAAGAGATTTCCTCAGGGTAAAAAATTTACACACAAAGTTTGACTTTATGCATGAAAATTTTACTTTAGCTCCAACCTGTTGAACATCCATAAATAATATTCTAAGTTTAAAACTTCATAAACTCTTGTCTGATTACCGCAGTGAGTTGAGAATGAGTATGGTTTCATTCTTTCAGTTCCAGTTCAGGGATCTCTTGGAAACTATTTCATTCTAGGGATTTGGGAGAGGCTTCAGAGAGGGGTGTCATCGAAATGGATACTAGAAAAAGTGGACTGGGAAAAGAAAGAAACCGCTACTCAAAGACAGGGAAAATGGTAAAGCTGAAAAATTAAAAAGATATCATGACTCAGGAGGTCTTCTTTGCTATGTAAAATATCTTGTGTTGCTTTTCATCTTGTAGAGTTGAGTATGTCTCATCTCTAATTGTTCATTTGTTTGTTTGTTTGACTGTCCCCCTTTCCTTCTATTTTCCAGAAACCCTTCTAAATCTCTTGGCCACAAATGACAATTTCCCCTGGTCTCAGTTGCTTCTCTGAATTATTCTTATCTTTATCTTCTGTTGTTTCAAAGGGATTAGGGAAAGAAATAAGGAAATATGGGCTCTTGAAGCAGAATTTGGTCTCTAAGTTAAAGTGTGCATATCTTGTGATCTGAAGATTCCATCTCTAAGGATGGATCCTGAAGCAAATGGCACCTTCCAAACATCTCCCATACAACCTTCTCTTCTGCAATGTGACTTTGCCAAGGTTCCACGAAGGGAGTTTGATTTGATGCCTTTTCTAGACAATAAAACTGACCTACCTTTAACTGATGAAGCATGGATCATACTATATCTATTCTTGAATATAATGAGTCCTTTACATAGTTCTTCTAAAAATCTCTAAGTGGATCTAATATGTTTCATTTTTCAAGATCACTGTCGCACTTTACAACCTAGCTTTGATTTCCACAGAACCTATTCTTCAATGGAAACTTGGGGATGAAATGTCATTACAAGAGATCAGTGTGTTATATCCACATGTGACAGATCTCAAGATGACAAAGTGCCCCTGCGCCAATGATGTAGCATTGCTTGGCTTCGTCTTGAATGCAGCATATAACGGTAAGTCTGTACCTTCACTGAGTGTTGTAAGCAGTGTTTTGCTTCGGTTGAAGTTGATGTTTAACTGGTTTGAAAACTAAACGTACTGATGGGGTATAGTAGGAGTTTTCCTAGAAATACCCATAAATTTATTCTTTATCTTGTCCACTTGCAAGTTTGATATAATAAAGATACTTTTTTTGCTGTGGCTTTTTGCCTTGTTAATAGTGTCTCTTTTTATTTCTTACTCTGTTAGTGTTTTACTTTTCATAGAAATTATTTACTGCTACTAATCTATCTGCTATTTTCACCATGTATAGATATTATTATTCCTAAGATATTACATTATTTTATATAATACATATATACCACCACTACAATAACATATATGTAGGAAAAAACTAATTTTCTATATATTATTATTTATAATGCTCCTGAGACAAATGTGTGGATTTTCCACAAGAAGTAACTCACTTCTCTTTAGAAACCAAGTGAGTATCTTGTGTTTTATTTCAGTTCTTACACTAACTATGTGGCGCTTACGCAGACCCCTGTGGCTTAAAGAATCAATCCCACAAGACTCTGCCCCCAACTTCAGACACCAGGTAGAATCCCAGGCTGTGACCTACACTTCAAACCAACCTGCTATCAATTGGAGAGTTCCCATAAATTCTTCCATCCCATCATGAATTCAATAATTTGCTAGAACAGCTCACAGAACTCAAGGAAATAATGACTTAAATTTAATGGCATATTATTGGAATGTTACAAACAGTACAAGCAAACAGCCAGATAAAGGGGTACACAGGGTGAAGTACCTCAGGTGGAGTTCTGTATCCATGGAGTTGTACTATGACCCCATCCCAGGATATAAATTTGCTCACCAGTCTAGAAGGTCCATCAAGCTTTATTCCTATCATATGTGTTATTAATCACTGAATCAGTCTCCGGCCTCTTGCCCCTTCCAGGAGGAAGGTATGTAAGGTTGAAAGTTTCAATCTTCAAATTATAATTTTATTTTTCAAGTGACCATCACAGTCCTAAAACTATTGGGATCCCATCAGCTGTCACATTATGAGAATAAAAAAGACTCCAGTTACTCAGAAAATTCCCAAAGATTTAGGAACTCTCTACCCAGAACCAAAAGTATACTGTATACCCACCAACCGATGACAAGATAAAGAAAATATGGCATCTGTTTATAATGGAACACTACTCTGCTGTAAAGAAATCTATAAAGAGACAAAAATCACAGATAAGATTCTTGGTGCATGATTGCACCAAATACTACATACTTCATCTAATAGTATTTTAATTATTCTTCTTAATCACTGATGGTCTCCTAGCCCCAAATTCAAACAAAATATTTAAAAACTTAGAAAAAAAATCTCGTTCATATGTTATATGTGTCAATGTAAAAATCTAAATGGTTATGCACAAAAACAATCAAAAGAATTATGAGAGTGTTACAAAGTTGTGGGACACAATAACAATCTAAGAGAATCACAGCACCAAAGACAAAGCAGTATTTTTATTTTTTGTTGTTGTAGTGGTGGTGGTGGTGGTGGTGGTAGTGGTTCTGGGGATTGAATCTAGGACCTTGCATGCACTTGACAAGTGCACTATAATTGAACTAAATCTTTAGCATCAAAATTACATTTTTAAAAATCAAGAGACAAAGGGCAAGAGAAGTTATAGGGCCTGTTGTACAGAAACCTAATGAAGGCTACAGAAAAAGACAAAATAAATAACAGATATCATGATCATGAATAGGAATTGTGAAGTCTAATATTACAAAGATGTTAATCAACTGTAAACTGGGCGATCAACTCAACACAGTCTCCAGAAAATCTATACATTGTGTAGGTGTGTGTTTTGTAGAAATTGACAAGCCAATCCAAAATTTGGATTAACTTATATTATGACCCATAATGTTTACATTAATCAGGATAATTAGGTTCCTGTACCTGATATACCTCTATTCTTATTTCCTCTTTCCCTCCTCCTCACCCTTCACCCATGTTCCCTTAGACTTCTTCCCTGTTGGAAGAGATCCAGCTCCTTGTACCTTTCTATTCATTCTTTATCATTTTGTTGTTCATACTTTGCCTCACTCAAATGAGAGATACCACATGGTGTGTAAGCTTGCGTTTCTGGTTTATTTTATTCAACATTATATTTCCAAGTACATACAGTTTACTACAAATACCCCAGATTTCTTTACAGCAGAGCAGTATCCCATTATATACAGACACAACTCTTCCCTTATCCCATCATCGGTTGGTGGGTATACAGTCTACTTCCAGGATTTAGTGTCATGAATTGTGCTGCTATAAACATTGGTATGCATGCAGCACAGTAGTATGAGGACTTAAGCCCTTTGGGGAAGATAGCTAGCAAAGAAATAGCTAGGTCATAATGAATTTCTCATTTCAATTCTTTGAGAAATCTCAAACTGATTTCCATAAAAGTTGCAGTCCACCAGCAATGAAAGAGGGTTCCTTTTCCATCACACCCTGCCAGTGTTTGTTTGCTCTTCATTTCTTAATGATTGCCATTGATTCTGGAGAAGATGGAGCCTTAGAGCTGTTTTATTTTGCATTTCTGTAATACCCAAAAATGGTCAACAATTTTTCATATATTTCTCAACCATTTGTATTTCTTTCTCTGTTAAATGTCTGTTCATTTATCTTGCCTATTCCTAGACTGGGCCTTTAATTTTAGTTGGTTTAATTTTGTTGAGATATTTGAATATTTTAGATATTAGTCCTCTGTTTGAGGAGTGGCTGGTGAATATTTTTCCATTCCGTAGGCTTTTCTCTTCACTTTATTTATTGATTCTTGTGCTATACGGAAGCTGTTTAGCCTATAAAATCCCATGTGTTGATTCTTACTATTTCTTATGCAATCATGGCTCTGTTTAGAAAATCCTCTCCTACACCTGTCTTCAAAGGTTTTACCCATTTTATCTTCCAGAGGTTTAATGTTTCTGTTTTAAGGCTGAGATCTTTGAGCCCCCTTTGTTTTGAATATGTCATGAGAGATAAGGGTCCAGTTTCATTCTTCTACAGATAACCAGTTTTCCCAACACCTCCTGTTGAATGGACTAGCTTTCCACTAATTATATGTTTCTCGGTCCTTTGTCAAAGATCAAACTACTGAATATGTTTTGGGAGGTTTCTGCATCCTCAGTTCTGTTCCACTATCTATGTGCCTGTTTTCATTCCAGCGCCATGTCATTTTTACCACTTGTGTTTTGTGGTATACCTGATGTCAGGGATTTCTATGCTCCCTGCTTTGCTCTTATTGTCCAACACTGATTTTGCTATTCAGGGACTTTCCTGGTTCCATAAGGATCTTGGGGTTGTTTCCTCCCGCTCTTTAAAGTGTGCTGTTGGTATTTGGATTGAGACTACATCGAATCTGTATATAAGTTTTGGAATTACACCCATTTTTATAAGTTGATTCTTCTTATTCAGAAGCAGGGGACATCTTTCATTTTCTGGTGTCCTCTTCAATTTTCTTCCTGGAAGTACTGTCATTTTCTTTGTAAAGGACTTTCAGTTATTATATTAATTCCTAGGTATTTCGTTTTTCTTGAAGCAGCTCTATGAAGGATGATATTGCTTTCATAATTTCCTTCTCATCTTGTTAACTGTTGGTGGACACAAATTCTCGAGATATTTTGTGTTGATCTTATATCCTGTTATTTTGCTAATATTGTTTATTTTAGTTGGTTATTCTAAGAATTTATTGGTGTTGCTTGGGTAATCTATGTAGCATATCATGTCAATTACAAATAATGACTATCTGAATTTTTCCTTTGTTGTATGTGTCCCTCTTATTTATTTCTCTTGCCCAATTGCTCCAGCTAATATTTTAAGCACTATCCCTATTCAGAATTCTTATTTTCCTCTCTTTCACCATAATTTTTAACTCCATATTTATAAATATTCTGTAGTGTCTATGCCCTTTCTCTTTCTTTCTTGCACAACCAAATCCAAGACAATGTTTCTGAACTGGAAGAGTACAACATTGCTTGAAAATAAATACTCCCTGGTCTCACTTTAAAATTTCATCAACTGTTCTCACTTTAAAATCATGGTTGGGGCCAGGCAGGATGGCTCAGTGGTCTAAAGTGCCTGCTTAGGAAAGCTTAGGCGGCTGCAGGGACCGTGGTTTGATCTCCAGCGACACATGCTGCGCCAGCCCTGCCCTGAGGGCAGGCTGAGCTAGCCATAAAAATAAATAAATAAACAAACAAAAGTTCTGAAACTAGAAAAAAAGTTAAAAATTAAAAAATTAAAAATTAAAAAAATAATAAAATAAAATAAAATCATGGTTATAGGGCTCCTCCTGCTCAACTTCTGGTCCCAAACCTGTCTGGCCCTCGCACATGCCAGGTAAAGACCCTCGGCCCGCCTCCTTTTTTGTTTCGGCTCCTCCTGCCTAAGCTCCAGTCCAGAACCTATCTGGCATCTCGTCTGGCAACCCATCTGGCCCACGAGCCTACCAGGACTCCTCAATTCCAGAGCTCCAACTCCACTCACAGTCCCGACCTACAGGGCCTCACAGCAGCCAGCAGCTGGAGCTCTGACACGCAGCGAGGCACTTCTAGAGGGGAACCCACTTGGGGGATCCAAACCAAACTCCCATAGACGCTAATAGCATAACTTCACCAAAGTGCAGAGGTCACTTCCATACAAAATGATAATGACAAGGAGTAAGATGCTATCTCAGGGCCCGAGCCCACCCAAATCAAATACAGAAGACAATACCATGGAAGAAAATGGGAATCAGACTGACAAAACCTCTGAATCGGTAGCATCTGAAGTAGACAGACAAGTGCAGAAACTTATAAAGCAACTCAGATCAGAGATAACATCTGAAGTAAAAAAAGAAATGCATGAAGTAGAAAAATAATTGGAGAAACATATACAGGAAACCAGAGCAGAAATAATATCTGAAGTTAAGAAAGACATGTCTAAATTAATAGCATCCAAAGTAGGGGAACAACTACAGAAAGGTAGAGAGGAGAACAGAACAGAAATAATCTCTGAACTAGAGCGAGAAAGGATAACTATAATGAAAGACTTCAATACTACTAAAGAAGACGTTGATTAAAAAAAAATTAGAGGAGAATAGAAAAATGATGGATTCCCTGATGGAGCAATATAGGAAAGAAATAGATTGCATGAAACAGTTTCAAAGAGATATATAAGAAAATGAAATCTCAATCACAAGTTGGCAAAACCGTATGAGTGAAAGTGAAGATAGAGTTTCAGATCTTGAAGACACAGTTTCAGCCAGTAAAAAAGTAAGAAAGGATCTCTTAAAAACAACTAGGATGCAGGAAAAAATAATTCAACATATGCAAGGGAGGTAAAAAATTCCTCTGCACAGTTATTCCCAGTAATGGGGGGCTTATAAATTAAACTAACAAAAGATTAACAGAAGAAAAGGAAAACAATTTTGTTAATATTTACATAAACATAAATTCATTGAAAAGAAATCATTTTAATGATTAAATGTGTAGTTTATATATCGTTTTGACAAAAGAAAGAAGTTTGGGCTTTAAGAGACTATAAGTTGTAATGAAGTAACTAGGAAATGTATGCTTCATACAAGCTAGTCTTGCTGCCTATACCGGTCAGTGTTTAGTAGAAAGACACATACAAGATATATAAGTATATAAGAATTACAAGACTGGGTTACAATGGCCACCCACGGAGTTGGATGTGGAAGAGCATCTGTCTACACACTGGAGGCCAAAGGATTGAATTAGGGGTCTGGATCTCACTGCAGTGATCCATGCAAGTCCATATCAAGAGGCCAGTAGGTCTGTGATGGGAGACTGAAGAGCCTGTGCTAAAAGGCTGAAGGATCTGACTAGAGCTGGAGAGTCTGCACCAGAAGCCAGGAGATGATGCCCAAGGTGAAGACAAAGACTGGAGCTCTTCCAAGGAACAGAAGCAGGTCCATCCTTCTTCATCTCCCCTTTATCCTGTCCATGTAATGAGCTGCCCCAGGCTGTGGAATTGCTGAGCCAATTTAATCAAGCTTGTGTTACTCAAGTTGACATAGTCAACCATCACAGTGTTCTTTCCCCATTTCCAGTGATCAAAGCAAAAAGAGTGGGTTGAAAAATGGAGCTGATTCACACTCTTGTTCCAAAGGCCTAACACTGTAGAGTGGAAAAATTAACTCTGCAAAATTGCCAATCATTAATTTTCTTTTCTTTCCTGGTAGGTGTTTACATAGGCCTAACCAGGTCTGGGTTTTGGCATTATAATGATACACTGTGGTATAACATGACAAATATCATCTATTCAAACCTTCGAAGAGGTAATTCTGTGACTGCCTTTATCGTCAGCATTTCACTTATGAGACACACTTGTTCTGTTGTTCTTGACACTTTCGCAGCCATTTTTGAAGTCTTTTCTTGAGTATCTTTAGCAGGACTTTTGTGGTTGCATCAGTATCCTGAATCAATTTAAAATTTTATCTTTTATGGTCATTTGTCTTTGAGAAAAGAGCCAGAAGTCACATGGTGTCAGATCTGGTAAACACGGTGTATGAAAACACACTGTACTGTTTCAATAAGACTTCCTTTCCAGGGGCCTGGTGGGATGGCTCAGTGGTCTAAAGCGCCTACTTGGGAAAGCTTGGGCAGCTTCAGGGACCACGGTTCCATCCCTGGCACCACATGCTGCGCCAGCCCTGCCCTGGGGGCAGGTTGAGCCGGCCACAAAAATAAATAAATAAACAAACAAAAGTTCTGAAACATGAAAAAAAAAAATTTTTTTTTAAAAAGACTTCCTTTCCACTACATGGCAGTGGGCAGCAGCACTCACCATAATTTTTCGTCACACCTGGTAAAGATACTCATCGAAGCAGACCTCCAGAACTGCCTTAGAAAGCAGCAAAAGCAAAGGGGTGGGGAAATACTTTGAAAGGCATTAATGGCAATGTCTAGTGATATACCACATTTTTAAAATTTAAACATTCACTGTACATGTGCTCACTCGTTATATCTTAACATTTTATCTATACTTGTGAAATGACTTTGCTTAGCCAAAATGCTTAGTTTTTAACTTTTTAACCCATGGTATGGTTTCTTCCTTTAGAATACACAGGACTATCAGTGACGGATATGGTTTTGACAAATCATTTTTTAGTTCTCCTCACCTCCTTGGGTCTTTTTGTAAGTGGAGATCTTCGGTATCCATCAGCCAGAGAAATAAAAGTATGCAAATTAATTTCTAACTAATCACTAGCCATAAATACCTTTTGTGACATAAAGCAAAAATGAAATCTATTCTGTTTTTTTCTCTCTCTCTCTCTTCTAGCTTTCCAGAGCAGAATTTTGTGGTTTTGAAAGGGTAAGAAGCTGTGCAAGGGCTGGTTGGGAAATATCTGTACTGAGGCCCCGAGAAGATGAGATATGAGACAATAATTCCCAATACAGAGTATGCCTGTTACTGTATTATCATTATAATTTACAGTAAGAAAATACACACACATACACACATGCACCCACTTTCAGCAATGACTGGGCAACTTTGTTTCAAGGAAGAAGCATTTCTCCTTGTTTCTGAAGCCACTCCAATCCCTTCTGCTGTCTTCTGCATAGGACACTTGTGATGCTTCAGATCCTGTTGTGCTCAGGTCAGCCACCTGCAGACAATAGAAGCTGGTATCTAACAGTTTGCACCCCAATCTACCTTCTAGTACTGGAGTGGGCCCACTTGGAGAAAGAGCTTTTGTTCTATTTTAAACAAAAAGGCCATGTAATCATGTCATAACCCTGCTGTGGCCTTTGGGAGACTTTTTCCCATCAGAGATCTCTGTCACAAAATAAAGTTCTGTGATGAAGCTAGCTGAAGCTAGGACAGTGCTATCCACATACACCAATTTGAATATTAAAAACAAAATGACAAGTACTCTCGCCTTTGGTGTGCTCCTCCTTTTTCTGCAGTGTGCACATACAAGGACCTGTGCACTGAGAACCAGTCTCACACTGGTTGCAAGAATGGAGCACTTATTCCCTTGGAAGAAAATAGAGCTGACTTATTGTCATGTTAATAGGAAGCAAAGTGAAACAGAACTTGGAAAACCAGCTAGGAAAAACTGGTTAACAGGTAAAAGAATAGAGGAAGTTACAGATTTCCTATCTACAGATTTTCATCCATGAATCCAACCAACTGCAAATTAAGGATAGTAGTGGGAAAACTGTATCTGTATTGATAATGTACAGACATTTTTCCCATCATTATTCTCTGAAAAATACAGTATGGCAACTGTATTACATTTAGATTATATTAACTACTACAAAATGATCTAGAGATGATTTCAACTGTGCAGATGTACATAGATGCAGGAAGTGCTATACCATTTTACATAGGGATGTAAGTATCCTGGAACCAAACTTCTTTAGATACTGACTGCCAACACAGATTTGGGAAGGAAATAAAATTTCACAGATGAAGATACAGATCTTTGTGGAGAGAATACCCCTATGCACCTCACTCCCTTTCATGAAGGAATGGAACTTTAGAAACAATAGGCAGAAATTAGAAGGTTAACTCTAAGCTCTAAGAGAGCAGGGACCTTATTTGGGCTGTTCATTACAGGATCCCAGCATCAAAATTGTTCGTGATACAAGGTAGGTGCTCACTAAATATTAGTTCAAATAATAAAATTGTCATGAAGAATACAGTTTTAAGTTCTTTGCTTAATAATTAGACGGAATATGGCTGGGAAGATAGTTGGAGGTCTAAGCCCTGCCTGGCAAGTACAAGGACCCAGGTTCAATCCCCAGTACCACATGCTGTGCCGGCCACTAAAACCAGGTATGGTGGTGCATGCCTGTAATCCTAACACTAGGGAGGCTGAGACAGGAGCATCACTAGAAGTCCAAGCTGTGTAGTGAGACCCTGTATCAAATAAATAAATAAATAAATAAATAAAATAATATTAGCTAGAATCAAAATTCTAGATAATGTAATCATGAAGAATAGAGATCTTTTACAGTGCATAATAAAATATTTTAAGATCTTTCTGGGAGAATCAGTATGGCAAATAACTTTACAATTTGTTTTTTACAAAATATATATAACAATACTTCAGTTCATAAACAACTCTGATTACACACAATCCAGTTTGCAAACAAAAGCACTTGGCAAAATTCTTTTTTCCATTTACAGACTGTGCATTGGGTAACAAATATGACCACAGCTGTCTTCCCCACACAAACACAGCTATCTTCCCCAAAATCATAAAGCAAATTAAGCTTCTAGGCCAGGGTACCCCTATTTGTAGTTCAGTATATATATATTAAAAGGTAAGGCATAATACCAAATGAAAAAGAAGGGAGGGAGGGAGGGAGAAACAGAAAAAGAGAGAGAGAATAGCCTCAAGTTTCCAACAAGGAGAAGGAAAGATATCATTAAAGAACAATCCATAATTTTCAGAAAAGGAGAAATAAAATATTGAAAAATATGCTAAGAAGTAAGTGGTAGAACTATGTCCAAATGTACCAATAATTGTAATAAATATAAATGAATATTATTGAAAACTAAAAGGAATCTAGCTATATGCTAAATACAAATGGTGCACCTAAAATTAAATCACATAAAAAGTAAAATGAGGACCAAGGAGATAGCTCAAGAACCTGCCTGGCAAGCACAAGGTCTTGAGTTCAATTGCTGGTCCCAAAAACAAAAGTAAAATGAAGGGGCAAAGGAGACCGTAACTCCAGTTTTGCTCCCTGCCATTCCACAACTATCAACTGCCCTCACTAGTTTACTTGCTATTCCATCAGAAGGCTACTAGGGCTTCAGGAGAGCTGATGTCACTTGACTTAACTGGGCAGAATTCCACCAAGGAGACCCACCTTGAGTCTCCTCCCTCCTGGGGTATGTACTGCTACAATTTGAACATGGTCTGACCCTCTGAAGCTCAAGTTCACTGTAGAAGTCATGGGAGGTAAGGACTTCAAGGAGCCATTCAGTCAATCAGCAGGATTAATGTCTCCTGAGAATTCTTGTCCTTGGCTTCTTCCTTCTTTTGTGCTTCCTGGACACCATGAAGTGCAGCTTTCTTCTCCATGCATTGCTGCCTTGTCATTTCTGGCTTGCAGCCACCTGACTAAGGACTAAACCATTGAACGTGTGAGCCAAAGTAAATCTCCCCTTGTAGGCATTGGGTATTTTGTCCAAGTGATAGGAAATCTATCTAATACAAAAGTTAGTACTGGGATTAAGGTCATTGCTCTTCTGTACCAGGCTATATGGGTTTGGAAGCCTTTGGAACTAGTTTACAGGAAGTGCTTGGGAAAGTAGCTAGAGAAACTTCAAAATACTGCAAGTAGAAATCAATGAGAGATTCTCATCAGACCTGAGAAGGCCAGAACAGTTATAGGAATGTGGACAGTAAAGGCCATGTTCATGAGGACTGAGATATGAGTGAGGATTACATGGGAAATTGGACCAGAGGCCATGGCTGCTACGTACTAAATAGTTTGCCTACATAATGCTTATGTCCTAAAATGCTGAGACTCTGTGGAAGTCTGAGACTCTATGAAAATAATGGTGGTAGGCTAATTAATCTAGTGGGGGAAATTTCAAGGCAACTCAAAATTAGTTCTGTGGCCTTAGTTTGGCTGGCTGATTTAGCCAGATCAATAGTGAAAAACAGCTAAAAGATTTGAGAAATTTACAGTTTCATTAGGAAGGAAACACCTGCAACCTGGAGCCATCACACTAATATTAAAAATTTAGCTAAAATTTTAATATTAAATTTTAATATTAAAAAGAAGCCAAGTGATTTGCATCTGAACAATAAAAAAAAACAGTCTGACTACACCTCAAGTTGTAACTCTCTCTGAATCTGAGCTTCTTCATTTTAACATGGACTTAACACTGTATTTCTTAGAAGTGAGGTGACTAAAAGTCATTACATGTGAAAAATTTCAGCACTATACATGTACACTGTTAAGTGTAAATTTGTTTACAAAAAAGAAAAGCTCACTGTAGTAACCATTTTACTATCTATATGTACCTCATCATTTTTATGACTCAAAATTCAACAATAAAATTTATTTTTACAACAGATAATTAGATCCTGTCTTCCAAGCAGATAGTACCTTTTAAGGCCAATGACAGATATCACATTAAAACTAATTTTAGCAAAGAAGAAATTGTCTCATGTTAATAAGGAATTTAGGAGGGTAAATATGGTTTACAGACACGGCTGAATTCTGTGTGGCAGATGTCTAGAGGACTCCACCCTCCCAACTTTTGGCCCTGTTTTTCCAGCATGTTAGCTTCATTCATTAAGTTTTCTTCAGTCATTATAAAAATACCCACCAGGTTTATGTGTCCTGCGCAGCAATCCCAACAGGAGTAAGTCCTTCCAGTATCTCAAGGTTTATTTACTTGATTTACATGACTCGAGTCATGTGATCATTCCTAAACAATATAGGACTGTGAATCATAGGTTCACTCTTGGAATGAGGACACCCTGATCTGAATTAAACTACCCCCAACAGCAGCCACTAGGCTGTTATCAATTTTATTTCACATAGAAAAAATCAAGAAGAACTTAAGGAGAAGGAAGAGGAATGATTCAGTTCCCGATAAGAACTCTGTTAGTTGTCCAGACATTAAAATGTAAATTATGGTACCTTGTAAGCCAGAAGGTTTATGTGAGAATCAAAAGTCTCATTGGATACAACACCTTATCTTCAATGATACCACTTATTCAAATAAATCATTTTCTATTTCACCTTTAAATGCCTGTTTGTGTAATATCTTTTAAAATATATAATTCAGTGGTGCTCAATATACTCACAGAGTTGTGTTCCCATCATCACAGTTAATTTTGTAACATTTAAAGGGTGTTTGTGTGCAAATTATATAGATTTTATTATTGGTCTATAAAGAAATGGGAGAAAGTCTTCCTTATATCTCAGTAATTTGATTATTTATTTATTTAGTACAGGGTGTCACTATGCAGTTCAGATTTACTGTAATCCTCCCATCTCAGCCTTCCCAGTACTGAGATTATAGGCCCAGTTTCACTGGCCAACTTGGTCTGCCCAGGGCTCCAGGGCAGGCATAGCATGCAGTACCAGGAATTGAACCCAGGTCTTTAAATTTGCCAGGAAGACACTTAGACCACCCAGCTATCTCCCCAGCCCCTCAATAATAATTTGAAATCAGAATCTTCCTGTGGTAAAATCCATCTTAAACTGCATATAATTGACCTCCAACATATACAATCTCACTTTATTTGAAGCTTCTCTTATATTCAATTTGCAATCCCTTTTGCTTGTTGCTATCTCCTATGGTTAGGCTCTCATGAAGCCTCCCACAGCCCAGCTGCAGATAATGAGCAATGAACAATAAATGTGTCACTGGCCCAGCAGGATGGCTCAGTGGTCTAAAGTGCCTGCTTAGGAAAGCTTGGGCGGCTGCAGGGACCGTGGTTCAATCCCCAGCACCACATGCTGTGCCAGCCCTGCCCTGAGGGCAGGCTGAGCCGGCCATAACAATAAATGAACAAACAAAAGTTCTGAAACAAGAAAAAAAAATTAAATTTAAAATTATTTAAATAAATAAATAAATAAATAAATAAAATGTGTCACCAACCATAACTGTGATTAAAGACCATAGGCTTTTGGTGGCTTCAGAAACATAGTTCACTCAAAAAGGCATCTTCAGTTAACATATGCTAATTCACATGCAATTTCTTCTCTTTGTATTCCTTTTTGTATATTATTCAAAATGTATACTCCACTTTCTTGTGCTCATTCAATAATAATCTTTTTTATTTGTATATGACACTTCTCTGCACTATGAAGCATTGAATTTTTCATAAATTTTCCACTTTATTCTGTACATATTGCCCAAGTAACATATTCATTTCTTTGTGTAGATTGACTATATCAAAGGAAAATTATGGTTTAACCAAAGATGTTTTGCTAACAGAGAATATTTTGAAGGTAAATTTTAGTGAAAATACATTAATAGACTTTTTAAAAATATAGAATGCATTGTATCAATTATTGGGAATGTATTACTAACATTTTTGAAACTGTCACATTGTAATTTCTTATTAAAAGTAATAAAGAATATGGAAAAATATGTAGAAATTCAATTAAATGGTATATAGTAAGGTAGAATAAAGTGTAAAGCTAAGTTTCATATAAATTAATGATCTAGACTGAGAAAAACCTAATTTAAATTTGACACAATAGGCTGGGCGTGGTGGTGCATGCCTGTAATCCCAGCACTCGGGAGGCTGAGGCAGGAGGATCAGTGCGAGTTCGAGACCAGCCTGGGCTACAAAAGTGAGTTCAAGGCCAGCCTGAGCTGCATAGCGAGACCCTGTCTCAAAAAGACAAAAAAAATTAAAAAAACAAAAAAAAAAAATTTGACACAATAGACATATCTGTATAAGTACAAAAAATGTATTTATGTATACATTGAGTGACAATGTATAATAACTATCATATATATATATATATATATATATATATATATATTTTTTTTTTTTTTTTTTTTTTTTTTTTTTTTTTTTTTTTTTTTTTTTTTTTTTTTTTTTTTTTTTTTTTTTTTTTTTTTGGTTGGACCGGGTTTCAAACTCATGACCTTGCACATGCCAGGCAGGTACTTGTGCCACAGAGCTATCTCCCCAGCCCTATAACTATCATATTGTGGAGACTATTTTATTAACACTAACCACATTCTGGTTTTTAAAATATTAAAGCCATTTGTAATTCTTCTATCTTTACATTTTATAGTTGATTATGTCACTATCACCTTTGACAGAAACAAGACCCTGAGTGAGGTATGATATGGAATGGTATCAATAAGTAGTATTAATATTATTGTTAAAAGGTAAAATATTTTGTTACCCACAGTTTTGTGGACTGTTATTAATCTCAAAATGGCAACTCTACTGCTATCTGGGTGTGGCAACACCCTGAAAGATAACAATTACCCTTAGCACAGTGGTGTCTCTGGGTAGGTTCAGTAGCAGCTACCCAAGTATGTCAGTCTAGACCTAGTCAGTGACTGGGGACAAATCATCCCATCCATACCAGAAAGAGATAACTGGCAGTGCCTTCTGGGCTCCTATCCTCCAAAAGAGAAGCACGGATGTTCAAGCCTGAAAACATGACTTGTAGTCAGTAAGGACAATGCAATAGTTTGTTGAGATTTTTTCCAGAAATATCTAAGTAGGCCTTATTTTTCAAGACAATACTAACTTTCCATTTCTCTTTTTCTAGGCAAGCTCTTGTTTTTATAGTAAAGAACCATTTCTCGAGTGGTTACCTTGCTTATCTCATGTTGTCAATGATGTGAAAGATATATATCCAAGTGAAATAACATTTCTTGTGGACCAAGAGCATGATACAGGGGTTTACCTGTTCTATGACCAGGTAGGTTGTATCGTCCCAACACTGCTTACTGTTCACCTCCTAGCAATGTAAATTTACCTTAGCTAAAGCTACTTCAAAATTCCAGTCATCTTTGTCAATAGAACCTGACACAGTTGGCTGTATCC
Source organism: Myocastor coypus (assembly GCA_004027025.1). NCBI lineage: Eukaryota > Metazoa > Chordata > Mammalia > Rodentia > Myocastoridae > Myocastor > Myocastor coypus. The sequence continues at coordinate 40,966 of PVJA010003822.1, read as the reverse complement.
AAATTGTGATTAACAATGTAATGTGGCCATTTACAGGACATCACCTCAGAGAGTCATTAAGTTTTATGAAAGTGGCAAGCATAGTGCTGGTTGTTCAATGATTGTTCTTTTCTAATAGAACAATCTGGAACAATATAAATTGAAACTTTGTCCTATAAATTTAAGGTTCCATAAGTCCAATCCTGGCTACAAAGAACTGTATTTTTCTATCTCTAAGGTCCCTAAAAAGAATGTGGTAATGTTTGTCCAGATAGGTACAGTATCTTCCCTCAGAACCATAATGCCTCCCTGGAAAAGGGATTTGAGGGAGCTTTAACTTGCACTGGCTTTTCTGGGAGCAGACCTGCACTGAAGAGAAATCTGAGCCATTATCTTCCCTTGGAAGTTATGCCTTTCAGGCAAGCTCTTAGGAAACATATTTTCTGCATCAGTGGAACCTCAAAAGTCATCAGCTTTTAAACTATCTTTATACCAACTATCTTTATATATATACCAACTTATTTATATACCAACTATCTTTATACTAAACTATCTTTATATATTTGAGAATGTTATATTTTTATCCTTAATGACAAAACTGGGATGTGGATGAGGCCTGCACACTTATGACACAATATTTAAGAGCATAAACATTGAAATCTGCTCCTGAGTTCAGTAATAACTCTATAGTAAATCTTTGTGCCATTTATTATAGAATTTTGAAAAAAAAAAAACATTTAGTTCCCTAAGCTTCATTGTTTATAAAATGAGTATGGGGTTGGGGCAGAGGAATAAAGAGATATTAGTGACGGGTAATTCTCACAGTTCCATGCCATGTTTATCCGTGAGTCCCTATCTTAACCAAAACCCAAAAACAAGAAATTGTATTATGGACTAGTATGAAAAATTCTTATGATTTCTTTATGCTTTCTTTATCTAGCGCAAGAAAACAACCAGTGCCTCTGTGAACATCTTAAAAAATAACCAACCAAGTACCACACCAAAATTCCCACCGTTCTACTTTCCTTCCTCCTTCTCTCACCCTATGGGCATGGTGTTCCATCCCCAAAGCCACTTTCTCTATGCTTATGGAAATCAGGTGTGTATATGTGAAATTTCATCCTTCGTCTGATAAGGGTTAATTATCCACTGATTGGTTGCACATAAAAAAACAGAGCTGCTATCCGGGTGTGGCAACACACACCTGTAATTGCAGCACTCCAGGTGCTGAAGCAGGAAGATTGCTGTAAGTTCAAGATCAGCCTGAGCTATAAAGTGAGCACAAGGACAGCCTGAAATGCAAGACCTAGTCTCAAAAGACAAGAGAGAGAGAGAGAGAGAGAGAGAGAGAGAGAGAGAGAGTTAGAATAAAATAGATATACAGCTACTTTCTCTTAATTCTTAAAGAATAAAAGTTTGCACTAATATTGTTTAGACAAGATATCAGGTCTGCTTCTTGCCCTCTGAATAACTACTATGAATACACTAATATGCAATGTATTAATTATTGTGACCATCCTAACTTGTTTTGAAACTGTTCCATTGCTATTTTATCTTTTTTTCTCATTAAAATGAATAAAAATTTTAAAAGACAAAAAAAAAAAGCTGCTCTAATAGTGAAACACATAAGTGGGAGGGAAGACAACGGCAATTTTTAACCTTTCAGTTAATTCAATGCCTAATAAAAATAAGCCATATAATGCCAGTTCTGAACTCTGCCAGATACATTTCTTCTCAACTCTGAATGACCTAGATTTTTGGCACTAACCCATGTTCATATCTGTTAGTTCCACTACCCAACGCCAGCCTTTATTTGACTTTGTCCAAGTTTAACTTTCTGACTCTGTCATTCTTCAAATTCCTACTGATACTATCCTTCATCCTGTGGCCTCCTGATCAGTTCTGTATCAGTAGTCTAAAAGCCGGAGAAAACAATCCTAATGGCACATCTGGGTCATCAGAGAACTTAAAAATAGGGATCACAAAATAAGAAAGATTAAATAACTTTTGAACTTAAAAAAACTGCAAAGATTTCCAATGAGAACAATGAATTAAGTTTCTTGGTGACATTTCTCAAATATCCTTCTTTACCTTTGTTTGGTTTCTAACTGAGTCTGTGTCTTGTGATTTGCAAATATATTCTGTACTGGAATAAAACCTTTTTACTTTAATCTCTTATGATTTCCTGATTTGAAGTCTTTACCCAAGTTAGAGATTCATACAGAAGATACTATCTTTCTGTGTCTGTTTCACTAAAGCTTCTTTCCTTTTTTAGTTTGTATATTGTTTAGAATCCCTGGTTTCTCTTTTAGTCAATGTTTAATTCTCTTCTATCAGTGCCTTAGTTACATGAGTTTCTCTTGCTGCAAGAACAAAATGCCCAACATCCACAAGTTAAGGAGAGGCTTATTCTGGCTTAGTTGGTGAAGGTTTCAGTCCATAGCAAGCTGGCCCCAAGGTAAAGCGACACAGCAGACAAGCATTGCAGAAGACAGCCTGTGGCTGGCAGAAGGCAGCAGAGCAGCCAGGGCCACAGCTCTTCCTATCCCTTATATCATATCCAGACCGTTTAAGGTGGGCAGGACACACACACCCTTCACCTTAGCATTGCATTGTGAATTGGTCCCACAATCACACATTCTAGATCCGGCCTCATCTGAAAAAGCCCCACCTGTGACTTCATGAATTCTTGAGGGAAGGAACATCACAAGCCATAGCACCAGCATCCCTTCCTTTCGTAAACAGTGAAACGCCATCTTGGGAAATGATGGAAATAACTTTGTCCTTTTATATGAGCATTGTGCATGCTGGGAAGACCCAACACTTGGCCATGAACACTAGCATGGACTGTAGGATGGAAACACTGCAGAAGATCTACCAAGCAGACAGGGGACTCTGTGCACATGTCTATGTGGGGGAAAAGGGGAAGACCACTCCATGTGATGTTCCTTCTATAGTAATATTAGACTGATAAGTAATTGCTGACTACCTACAAGAGCTCTCCAGGGACATAGTATCTCTTTATTCCCATAGATATGGCTTTCAGTGGATGGCGGCAACACTTTTAGACTAATAGCTGACTTTCACGATGATGTAATAAAGAAGACCTATCATTGTTTTTATACTTCAGATGTTACTTTTGTTTCCCAAAGTGGAAAGATTTACTTGACAAAGGCAGGTAAGTAATTTCCTTTTATTCATCTAAGCATTACGTGCAGACTAGGGGTTAGAAGAAATGTAAAACACATGTCTTATTGGTCAACTAGTTCTGTGACCTCAGTTAATATGAGAACAGAATCAAATTCAAGGGTTAGTTTCAATGTTGACCTTATGGAGAAAATTGATTTGGCTTTTATGTAGTTCAATTTGCAGCAAGAATCATGGAGAGAATTGAGTTGATGCACTGAACTATCACTATATCTCTCTCTCTTTTTTTCAATTATTTATACTTTGGGGTTTTATATGTATTTAGTATAGGCTCTACAGGGTCTCATTACATAGATTGGACTCACAGTGATTCTCCTGTTTTCAGCATCCCGAGAGCTGAGATTACAGGCATGTGCCACCATATCCAGTCTCAGTCTCCATCTCAGTGTGCCCCAGAAACAGGGCCTGTATAGCACCCTGAAATTGAACCCTGGTCCCTGCATCAGCCTAAGCAGGTGCTTTAATCCACTGAGCTATCCGGCTGGCCCTATATACTTTGGGATTTGTGTAAAACAAATCATGCAATATTTAAATTTCTGTGTGAAACTTAAAAATAATTTTTATTTAATTTAGTATTATGGTCTCCAGGTGCATTCATTTTCCTAAAAATGATTGGAATTTGTCCTTCTTTATAGCAGAGTAGTACTCCATCAGGTGTAAATACATTTTCTTTATTGATTCTTCTGTTGATCATCTGCTTCCGAGGTTTAGCTATTATAGAGTGTACTGCAATAAGCATGGGTGTGCATGCATTCCTGTGATATACTATCAAGAAGGGGAACAGTGATGTAGAATGGAATTTCTATTTTTCATTTTTGAGTAATCTCCCTACTGATATCTCAAGTGATTGCATTAGGTTACATTTTCACTAACAAAGCAGAAAAGTTCCTTTTTGTCCCTCAACATTTCCACCATTTGCTATTATTTGTTTTCTTAATGATAGCCATTCTTTCTAGAGTCAGATAGAATCAATTTGCATTTCTCTGGTGGCCATAAATGTTGAACATTTTTCTATGTATCCATTGGTCACTTTTACTTTTGAGAAGTGTCTGTTCATTTCTGATACCCATCTTTAATTGGTTCTTTTATTTTGAGAGGGTTTTTGTTGTTGTTGTTGTTGTTAGTTCTTTATAAATTCTAGATATTAGAGAAGTAGCTGGCAAAAATATTGTTCCACTCAGTAGGTTGTGTTTTCATTCTATTGATTGTTTCCTTTGCTCTATGAAAGCTTTTTTAACTTGATATAGTCCCATTTGTTGATTATTGATGTTATTTCTTATGCAACTGGTGTTCTGTTTGTGAAGTCCTTTCCCATGCCTTGTATCTTTAAGTGATATGCCCAGTTTATCATCTAGCAGTGTTTTCTGTTTTAATATCTCTGTCTTTGATTCACTTTGATTTTGTGTTTACACTTGCCAGTCTTCACCACGTGTATAACCAGTTTTCCCAGCCCTGATTGTTAAAAAGAGGCTTCCTTCCAGTGTATGTTTGTGGTCTCTTTGTCAAAAGCCAAATGGCTAAATGTGCCTGGAGATGTTGCTTCATCTTCTTTTCTGTGTCATTGATTCTCATGTCTATTTTAGTTCCACATCCATGCTGTTTTTATCACTGGAGCTTTGTGTTATAACTTGAAAACCACGATTCTGGTGTTTCCTGCTTCATTTAACCAGAACTTGTTTTGCTATTCTGAGGCTCTTCTGGACACAAATAAAATTAGGATAATTATTTCTGGTTCTGTGTGGAACACTTTTGGTATTTTAATTGGAATTGCATTAAATATATATCATTTTTGATAATTTGATGATTTTGACAGAGCTGGTTCTGCCTATCCAGGAACATAGTATATCTTCTTTCTTTCCTTCTTTCTTTCTTTCTTTCTTCCTTTCTTTCTTTCTTTCTTTCTTTTTTGTTTGTTTGTTTGTTGTTGTTATTGAAACAGGGTCTTGCTATGTAATTCACATTGGCCTTGAACTCACTACATGGCTGAGGCTGGCCTTGAAATCACAGTGACCCTCCTGGCTCAGCCTCCTAAATACTGGGATCATATGCATAGCCAGCCTTCTTTTCATTATCTGATGTCCTCTTTAATCTCCTTTTTCAGGGCACTACTTTCATTGTAGAAGCCTTCACTTCCTTGGTTAGGTTAATTCGTGTTTCATTTTTCTTCATACTATTGTGAATATTATTTTCCTAATTACTTTCTCAGTATGTTCACCATTGATTATTGTGTATTGATTTTGCATCCTGCTACATTTCTAAATGTTTTAGAAGTCTTTTGGTGGATTTTTTTTGGGGGGGTACTCTGTGTAGAACACAATGTTATCCACAAATTATGGTAATTTGACCTTTTACTTTCCTGTACTTAGCTCTTTTTTTCTCTCGCTCCCTCTTGCCTGATTGTTCTGGTTAAATTTTAGAGTACTATATTGAGCAGGAGTGGTAAGAGTGGAAATCTTTGCCTTGTTTCCCATTTTAGGGGCAAATTTCTCTGTTTTTCTTATTTAATATGATGTTAGCACTAGGTTCATCATAAATGGCTTTTATCAGATTGAGATAGTCTTTCTCTCCCTGTGTTCTTCAGGACTTTTATCACGATTGAATGTTGGATTTGTCATAGGGTTTTTCTGAGGCTATTTTCCCTTGCTTCTGCTTATGAGGAATGTTACACATATTTGCATATTTTCACTCACCTTTGTATGCTTGGCATGAGGCCTAGTTAGGCATGATGTGTGATCTTTTGATGATTTGTTGCATGCTCATTGCCAGTAACTTATAGGGGGGTTTTATGTCTGTGTTCATTAAAGAGATTGGCCTGTAGTTTTGCTTTGTTAGTTAGGTTTTGGGTTTTGAAATCAGTGTAATGTTGCTCCCAATAATGAGTTAGTACTTCTTCCATTTTGGTTTCACTAAAAAGTTTTATTGGCATTATACCCTCCCTGAAGTTCTGCTAGAACTCAGCAGTGAATCCATCAGGGTTTTTCTTAATTCATAGGATTTCTTATTACTGCTTCAATTTCATTGCATGATAATTGGATAGTCCGGGGTTTTTTGTCTTCTTGGTTCAGTTTTGATAATTGAAATATGTCTAGGAATCTTTTCACTTCTTCAAAATTTTCTGATTAGTTTTAATACAAATTTTCATGATAGTTACATATTAATTCACATTTCATCAGTGTGATTTTTGCCTTCTTTCTTTATAACTGTATTTTTATCTTTTGTATTCATTTTAATGAGAAAAAAGATAAAATAGCAATGAAACAGTCTCAAAATAAGTTAGTAAGATGGTCACACTTAATTATCACACATATTGTTTTCTTTGTAGTAGTTATTCAGAGGACAAGGTTCAAACCTAATATCTTGTCTAAACAATATTACTACACACTTTTATTCTCAGTGAACTAAGACAAAGTAGCTACATATCTATCATATATATATATATATATATATATATATATATATATATATATCCTTGTGTATACATATATTTTTTTTGTCTTTTTTGAAACAGGGTCTCACTATGCAGTTCAGGCTGGCCTTGAGCTCACTTTGGTAGCTCAGGCTGGTCTCAAACTCACACCGATCCTCCTGCCTCAGCCTCCCGAGTGCTGGGATTAAGGCATGTGCCACCACACCCGGCCTATTTTTTTCTTTTTAAAGTTTCTAATACCATGTCTTATAAGTAGATTAGAAGTCAGAAATACAGTATGAATCATAAAACAAAAAGTATAATTAAACAATATTCAGAAAACTAAATATTAATTAAATTAAATTAAATATTTCAAAGCAATATTACAAAATTCAAGTCAAATCTTGAGTCTAACTTAGTGGTCAGAATGTTGTGTATCATATGTATGAGTCTGTAATCCATAGTGCTTGCATAGTATTTCAATAGGTGAATACATACAAATATATCAACTATGAAAAAGTTTCCATAGTAATAAAGAATTACTAAGAATACACCGTAACAAATACTGGAATTGCAAATATATGACCAAAATGTCTAACAATTTGGAGATGGGATATTACACAGAGTTCTAGTATGTCATGTACATGGATAATGTTCTTGATGCTCACTGGTGGGACTGAGCTACTGCTATTTCCTTGATATCAACCCTGTAGATCCAGACAGAATCTGACCCATAGGGTGCAGGAGAAGTCCATTTGTAGAATATGCTGATGGACAAATTCTGCTGCTGTATATAAAAGAGTAGTTGAAATACTGGTTTTGTATACCTTTTTTTCTCCTGTGTTTAATTATTTGCCCTATTTGGCGGGTTCTTTCCATTATCCTTCATGGAGCTGCGGTCATTTTGATCCTTCTCTAGAATATCTTTTAGTAAACTAATGCAAGGTTGACTTTGTCATCATGAAATTCTTTAGTTGTTCTTTGTCCTGAAAGTATTTCAATTCTCCATTGAACCTGAAAGAAAGTTTTGCAGGGTATAGCAGTCTGGGCTGGAATTTGTTTTCTTGCAGGACTTGAAATGCTATGCTCCATACTCTTCTTGACTTGAAGATTTGTAAAGAGAAATCTGCCATTATTCTCATGAGTTTTCCTTTAAATGTGATCTGTTTCTTTTCTCTAGCAGCTTTTAGTATACTGTTCCTGTGCTGAATTCCTGGGATATTGATTATTGTATATCAGGGTATTTTACATCTTCGCAGGGCATGGTGATACCACATGTTCATAGACACAACATGTGAGTTTCCTGGCTGACAGTCACCAGTACCCTACTCGGAGGCCAACACATTCAGCAGCTATCAGTTGTTTGCAGGATCTATAATTTTTGAAACTTGAGTAGTTTTGGCAGACAGATCCTCTACACATCAGATGGCTCAGATGCTAAGGCTGATACTTCAAAGGCATCAGAAATGCCAGCCTGGGTGTGCCAGAGACCTATGGGCCCTCAGCAATGTCACAGGGGAGGAGAGACAGTTTCCCGGCAGAGGTTCCTCCCCTACAGTGTCCATTACAACTGCCTGAGTGGACACACTCCTATGGTTGTGCAGTGTGTGTGTGGCACATGCTGCCAGTGTGCCAGGGCACTGTCTGCTGAGCGTGGAGGGAGCTTTATTTTTAGCATAATTATTTGGCATTTTCAACAAATATATGAAAAGAATGTCCAACATATCCAGCTCTTAGAGAGATGCAAATTAAAGCCAGATTCCGTTTTACTCCAGAAAGAATGGGAGTCATTGAGAAATCAAATGCTATCATGGTTGTGGTAAAAAAAAAAAAAAAAAAAACTCCCACACTGTTGGTGAGAAGGTAAATTAGTACAACTATTGTAGAACTTAGTATGAAGATTTCTCAAAGAAGTAAAATTGGAAATTTCATGCAGCCCAGTTATCCCCTTCTCACATATCTTTTTCAAAGATTCTGACATATCATATTACAGGAAAATATGCAAGCCAATGCTTATAGTAATTTGTAATAGAAAAACCCAGGAAACAGACTGTATGCCCATTAACAGATAATTGGATAAAGCAAATCCTGTGTCTGTATATAATGGAATAGTCCCTGACTATAAAGAAAGACAAGTTTGAGAAATGTATGAAAATGGATACACTTGGAAAATATAATGTTGAGTGAAATAAATCAGACACGCATATTGAGTACCATATGGTGTCTGTCTTCTGCTTAAAACAAAACATAAACTAAGAGAAAAAATAAAAGAAAGATAGGAAGAGACAGGGGATGGATCTCTTGTAGATAGTAAGAGGGCCAGGGGACCACAGGCAAGGGGTGCGGGAGAGGAAATGGTGAAATAGAGCAAAAATACACCATGCACAGGGTTCTAATCACCTCCATGAATGTGAATATTATATGCCATAAATTTTAACTATGATTAGTAATAGCAACAAAAATGAAAGGGGGAACTAGAAGAGAAGGAGGAAGAAAGAAAGGAGACTTTAAAAAAACTGCATTATTTATACACACCAGCTATAAATGATGATTATAAGAATGCATGTAACTGCAAATATGTCATAATAAAATAAAATAAAAACTTTTTCTTTCATTTTTAATGAAAAATAATAATTTTGGCATTCTGTAAGCCTTGTTTATCTGTATCATGAGTTCTTTTCCCATATTTGGAAGGTTTTCTGCTTTTACTTTTATAAGCTATTTTTTTTTCTATGGGTAATAACCTGTAAGTTTCCTTTAACTCCAGTTAACCTTAGGTTAGTCTCCTCAGAAACATTCCTTGCTCTTTTTATTTTTAAGGCCTCTTTGAGTATATCACCTCAGGCTTCCATTCTGTATTCAAGGTCTGAGGACACTTCACACTGGCCATTGCCGTGTTCAAGCACTCGGTAGAATTCTTCATCTGTGGAATTTTTGTTTAGCACATTCTCATTGAGATTGTTTCTTTTGTTATTCACGTGTTGAATTGTTTGGTCAGATCTTCTAATTTTTTGTTTGGTCAATTTGAACGTTAGTTCCAGGGCTGGGGAGATAGCTCAGTGGAGTAAGTTCTTGCCTGGTAAGTACAATGTTCTGAGTTTGATCCCTGGTACAAAAAAAAAAAAAACCTCAACCTGAATGCTAGTTCCACTATCTTCCACTATCTTTTGGGTTTCCTCATCTTTGAGTTCAATGAGTTTCTTTGTTTTCTTTTTAATCATTTCATGCTTCTTCTCCATCATTGTCCCTTAGATCTGATTTGGAAGACTTGGGAGTCTTTGGTGGTACTTTTTCTGTGTGAGTGAGTGTGTGTATGTGTGTGTGTGTGTGTGTGTGTGTGTGTGTGTGTGTGTGTGAGAGAGAGAGAGAGAGACAGAGAGAGAGAGAAAGAGAAATTAAGATCAAATAGAGTGAAGAGAAATTTTGTCGCTGTGAAACTCCCTTTAATTAGGCTTTGTTTTGGACCAGGGAGATAGCTGAGCAGCATAAGTGCTTGGCAAGCACAAGGTTCCAAGTTCAATCCTTGGTACCAAAAATAAAATAGGTTCTATTTTCCAATTATGTCACCTTAGCCTTATTTGTCAAAAGGCATTGTCTGACACTTCACCATGTTCAGTTTAAGTGTGTTGGACCCAGCCACTGTGTTGTAGGAAGAGAATTCCTATTGGTTTAATAGCATCCACAGAGCCAACTATACATCACTCATAAGCATTAAAACTTGTCTTGTCCAGGGACTGGAGAGATAGATCCATGGCACAAGTGCCTGCCTGGCAAGTGTAAGGTCATGAGTTTGAACCCAGGTCTTGAAAAAAAAATAAAATAAAAAACTTGTCTTGTCCCTTTTGCCCTTCTGTCTGTGTCCCTATGTTATATTGTTATTTAGTGACTACCCTGGGATGTGGAAGGAAAAGGGAAAGCAAGAGGAAAGAGAAAGGGAAAGAGGTAAACCAGAAGGAGATAAGAGAAATGCTAATAGGTGAAAATTAGATAAGAGCTCAGACTCTCAGAGGTGTTTTAATAGCTGGAGTAAAGAGTTAATGCTGAAGAGTATTAAAAGAAAATTTGTGGGGGCACGTTAAATGAAGGCAAGTAGAATGAGAGATTAAGGAAAACTGAGAAATTGTTGTAACCTGTTAATACATTTGTTTTTTGTTTTGCTTGAATCCTGTGAGCACAGCTCTTTTAAGGGTTACCCCAGCATGACCATAAATGACGTCATTCTCATTAAAGCAGTGGTCTATTCTTATTTTTACACATATACAGATACCTGATATATATAGATATGTGGAAATGTGGAGAAGAAGTAAGGGAATACAGGGGACTAGGTAGAATGAGGAAGAGCAAAGAAGATAGAATAGGAAGAACAGAAATGTTTTAAGAAAAGAAAAAAGCCGGGCGTGGTGGCACACGCCTGTAATCCCAGCACTCGGAAGGCTGAGGCAGGAGGATCAGTGTGAGTTCGAGACCAGCCTGGGCTACAAAAGTGAGCTCAAGGCCAGCCTCAACTGCGTAGCAAGACCCTGTCTCAAAAAAAAAAAAAGAAAAAGAAAAAGATTGAGAAAAGAATTTTAAAAACAGGAAAAATTTAAAAATAAAACTAAAATTTTACATAGAGGCAAGAAGTGAATGGAGCCGGGCATGGTGGCGCATGCCTGTAATCCCAGCACTTGGGAGGCTGAGGCAGGAGAATCACTTCAAGTTCGAGACCAGCCTGGGCTACAAAAGTGAGCTCAAGGCCAGCCTGAACTGCATAGAGAGACCCTGTCTCAAAAAGACAAAAAAAAAAAAA
>PVJA010003822.1:0-29485 GCA_004027025.1 Myocastor coypus | reverse complement strand
AGCTGAGCACACACACACACACACACACACATCTTCTTAACTGCCTTCCTGGGTGTGGTAAGAGCTGGCAATCTTTCTAGACCCACCTTCCTCAAAAACAACTTGCTTTGGGCATGATAACTGCAAATCTTTGTCTTTGTCCCAAAATCCAACCACCTCAGTTAATCTGGGAAAAGAAATATGTGAAACAGTTTGCCCAACTGCTGGTTCCCCATCAACTTCTACCAATAACCTCCCACTCCTATACCCCTTGTTGCCGGGAAAATTCCTCATTTACCTCTATGTTTTCCCTCTAGGGGCTTTCCTTTCCTCTTAGTTCCCCAGCTGCCCCTGACCCAAGAGCTTTACTTTCCAACTACCAGAGCTTGTCATTGTCTCTGGGCTCAGCAAAGGGTCTCCCTTGCCCATGCAGGACAGTGGTCTTTGGTTGGATTTCCTACTATATCCGGTCTTTATGTTATTTGGGGAAACAGGAAGAGGCCCATTCTGAACCAACTCCCTTCAGTCTCTCTCCTCTCCATGTCTGTAGGGATATGATTCCTGGTTTCTGCCAACAGGCTGGGTGCCTCCCACAGTTCACAGTGTTCAACCTGCCTCTGCTTAGGTGAAGGGTGTAAGGAATGGTGTGAGGCAGAGAGCAGCTGAGACAACCAGCTGTGTAAAGGTAACATGGCAGGGAATTTATTGTGCTTGGGCACAGGCAGATAGAGGACAAAAAGGTCATCTGTAGGAAGCAAAAAAAGCAGATTTTTTTTTTTTTTTTACAGAGCTTGAAAAGGGGCATGAGATATTTGACAGGAAGATCTGAGTTAACATCAGTGGTCAAAGTTCTGTATGTTTGGTGTCTTGATAGGTGAAGTCCTTGAGGTTTCCAGTGTGACTATTTGGGTGTCTTCAGATGTTCAGATGTTTGGAAGATTCCCTGCCCCATCTTATCTGTTCTACAACATCCTGTGTTTGCTGAGGGCACCAGTGCAAGGTGAAAACAACGGCTCTACTGGTGGACAGGCTGGACACTGGGAAATCTAGGTCCAAATCAAACCTAACAAACAAAGAGGATTTTGTTTGATAATGCTGGTCAGTGAGTGTTAGCTGCAGTGCCACTGGGATATAGTTTGTTTGTTTGTTTGTTAGCTTGTTTTCATTTTTTCTGCATTTTTTTAGGGAAAGGTCTACAGGATGTTCAGAGTCTCACTACTAGATCAGACTCATAGTGATCAACCTGTTTGCAGCCTCCCAAGAGGTGGGATTACAGGCACACGCCACCATGCCCAGTCTCATTTGCCTCTCACTGTGCCCCAGGGCGAGGCTGGTATGGCATGCCCAGGGATTGAATTCCTGGCCCCTTGGGCATAATTTTCTTCAATGTATGGGAGGTGACAGGAGAGAAGTACTACCCATTTGCATGTTGTTATCTCTCCCTTCCTCCATTTGCCATTCATAACATTCCTGGTGCCACAACTGCAGTTTTAACTCCCACACTAGATTTCTTCTTTCAGAAGAGGAGGGAGGGAGCCTATCCCAGGAGTTTGACCTCTAGAACACTGTTGCCTTCGTTCAGGCTTTTAGAATCACTGCCAAGATACAGTGCTCCACAGGTAAAGGATGGACAGGCAAAGGTAGGCTTGAGGCAACGCCACTTTCCTCTTGGCAACTCAGATATTTGGTTTTGTCTAGCAGTCATCTTTGATTCTCAGCATCTGAGTGTGACTGCTTCCCCACTTGCAAGGTTTTGGTGCCTCACCTGAGAACATCTCCAGCTCTTTCTCTAATCAGTCCAATCAGAATCCATCCTCTATCGCCTCTTCCCTCCCTTCTCTTTTCATCCAGTTCAGCACTGAACTGTGCGCCACTCATAGGCTCTTCAATTTGCTGTGACAGTGTAAGTGGTGAACTATTCTCCAGACTCATTTCCCTCCTCCATCTTAGGTAGAACTTAGTCTCTCTTTCTCCACTCAGTGCATTGCTTTGGAAGGTGATAACTCAGCCTTTTTTTGAGAGGGTTTGAGCATTGCCTCTGCTTTTCTTTTGAACACCTTCTCAGCCATTGTTAACTTCGTACCTGTTAGGTGGGGGTAACTGAGTGCCATTAGGGTTTTGTTGATTGAGTTTCCTTCTCTCAGTGTTGCCCCAAAGGCTGTGTGTATGGATGCAACTGCCTGCTTAGGCAGACACAGGGGCCAAGGATTCGATCTCTAGCTTGCCATACCAGCTCTCCCTCTGGGGTGCACTGACACAGTGACTGAGACTGGGTGTGGTGATGCACACATGTAATCCCAGCACTTGGGAGGCTGAAAAACAGGAGGATTACTACAAGTCTGATCTACATAGCGAGACCCTGTAGACCTTGTACTAAATACATAAATTTAAAAAAGCGTAAGTGTAGAGTGGTGTGACTTATTGCGCCAGAACTTTCTCTTGCCTTAGCTCTTACTTTTCTACTTTGTGACTGTAAAATAGTCTTCTTACTTTTTAAATTGCCACTCATCTTTTGCTTTTTTGTTCACTCTGTCTTGTGGGAAAATATCCATACCCTAAAATTCAGCCTTTTGAAGTGTACACATCTGTGGCAGTAAGTGCACTCACGTTGATGTGCGACCTCAACACCATCCAGCCTCAGAACTCCATCTTTTCCTAATGAAATTCTGTACTCATTAAATAGGAATTCCAATTGCCACCTCCTCCCAAGCCTGTTTGACTATTCTAAGTACTTCATCAAGATGGAATCATGTAGAGCCGGGTGTGGTGGCTCATGCCTGTAATCCCAGCACTTGGGAGGCTAAGACAGGAGGATTGATGTAAGTTTGAAACCATCCTGGGCTACCAAAGTGAGCTCAAGGCCAGCCTGAACTACATAGTGAGACCCTGTCTCAAAAAGACAAAAAAAAAAAAAAAGATGGAATCATGCAGCTTTCATCCTTTTGTGACTATCTCATTTCACTGAATGAAACATCTTCAGAGTTCATCTATATTATAGAATGAATTAGTGTTTTACTCACTTTAATAGCTAAATAATACCCTGCTGTATGAATACATCACATTCTATATATCTCTTCATCGATATATTGGTGTTGATGGAGATTAGTATATTTCATGTCTTAGGTACTTCTCTCTCAGTGCTAGAGCAAAATACTCAACATCTGAAATTAAGGAATGAAATGTTTATTTAGCTCACAGTAAGCAAAGGTCTCAGCTTATGCTCACCTGCTCCAAGGCAGAGCAGCACATGGCAGAGGGCCACTGTTCATGGCAGTGGAAAACTGCAAGGAGCAAGAGCAGAGAGGGGAGCAGTGGCTGCAGCAGCTAGAAAGCCTCTGTCCCTTCCTTCTATTATATGCAGATTACTCACCTCAGGACAGGTGTATCACTCACACACATAAACCCCCCACATTGGATCATGAATTAATCACGAATTCTAGAGCCACCCCAATGACTGCATGAGGTTTTGAGGGGACAACTATACACAAACCATAACATGCCACCCCTAAACCCCCAAAGATTCATGCACATCCCTTTATGCAAAAAGCATTTTAGCCCATCTCTAAGAGTTGGTAAAGGGGGCTGAGGACATAGCTCAGTGGTAGAGCACTGGCCTAATAGACATAAGTGTCTTGGTTCAAGCCTCAGCACTGTAGAAATAAAGAGTTGGTAAAGTTCCAACAGTTTTGGCATTGCTGAAAAATCCAAGTCCCAGATCTCCTCCAAGATCTAAGGCAAACTCTTAGCTGTGAGCCTCTATACAAAAGAAATGTTAAACACTTTCAACATTCAATGGCACAGGAAAAGCATCACCATTCCAAAAGGTACCTACAGCAGAATACAAAACATTGGGACCAAAGCAAGTCCAAAATTCAGAAAGATGAACCTTAAGTTTTGTAGTTTCATGGCAAATTGTGAGCTCCATGTGACTCCACCACTATGGCACTTTTGATGGTAGCTCCCAGGTTTCTCTCTTTGGCCTGCATTGCTTCCTCCTTATAACTTTCATATTTATTTACCTATTTATTTATTTGTGTTTTAGGGAAGGGTCTACATGGTGCTCAGACTCTCACTATGAGATCAGACTCACAGTGATCCAGCTGTTTATAGCTTCACAAGAGCAGGGATTACAGGTGCACACCACCACATCCAGTCTCAATTGCCCTCTCAGAGCACCCCAGGGGTCAGGGCAGAGCCAGCATGGCAGGCCTGGGAGTCAAACCCCTGGCCCCTGTGCCTGCTTTCAGACACTTTAATCCACTGAGCTATTTGGCCAGCCCTCCTTAAATGATGCACGTTCATGACTTTTCCAAACTTCTTGGTTTTCCACTGAATAGTCTTCTCACTCAAGGCTTTACACATTGCCCTCCCAAAGGTACACTGCCTGGCTTCCCAGGACTTCTTCTGAAATCTAGGTGGAAGCTGTCTTAACCTCAGAACTCCTGCATTCTGCATGATGCCAATGTCTGTTGCCAGCTGGGGCAGTAGCCAGGCTTTTTTTCTCACTTGGATGTAGGGGTCAAAAGCCTGGCTTTCTGAACACTCTGATGTTGATGCTGAGAAACAAATTCTCTGTAACACCATCATTCCGGGACCTAGTGTGACCATTGCATCTGTTTTATTACATGGTGCTCTGAGACTTTCCCCTCAAAGTAGTCTTGCAGCTTTACAATTTTGAGGCTGTGAAAAGGTGGAGAGTTGCTGCTTCTTTTGATGCCTTCAGGCCATCTTTTCCATTCTCTTGTTCCTTTTCAGCAGCTCAGTCATTGCAATCCACAGTTTTGTTAGCACTTTATTTTTGGCCCAACTTGCAACATTTTAAATCATGGTACTGGGTTATTTACTCTTTATTCTCAACAAAAATCTGACTAAGAGGCTGGGGAGATAGCTCCATGGCACAAGTGCCTGCCTGGCAAGTGCAAGATCATGAGTTCGAACCCCAGTCCCACAAAAAAAAAAAAAAAGTCTGACTAAAAGTCCCCCAACAATAGCCATGCCACTGCTTTAACATTCAGCTGCCTTGAAGTTTATTTTGCCACATTAATCTGTCTACTGCACTTAATCTCAGTCTCAGGCAAAATCTCTGGACACAAGCAAAATGCAGACAAACTTTTTGTCAAGCCATAACACACATCAGCTGGAGTCCAACAACCAATGCATTTGTTTTTCCCAGCAGAAATCTCCCAACCTAGGGGCCTGGCAGGATGGCTCAGTGGTCTAAAGAGCCTGCTTAGGAAAGCTTAGGTGGCTGCAGGGACTGCGATTCGATCCCTGGCATCGCATGCTGTGCCAGCCCTGCCCTCAGGGCAGGCTGAGCCAGCCATAAATAAAAATAAACAAAAGTTCTGAAACAAGAAAAAAATAAATAAATAAATAATTTTTTTTAAAAAAAAAAAGAAATCTCCCAATCTAGTCTTTACAGGTGGATTTCTACCAGACTTATGGTATTCTAAACTCTGACCATAATCTCCCATGCAGAATAACCAAAGATATTCCAGTGCTTCTCTTTCAGGTGACATCTCTGAACCTTTCCTGTATTTTCCCATAAGCCATTCCAAAAAGCTCTTGAACTTAAACAACATGGTCAGGTATAATCACAGCAATGAACCCACTCCCTGTACCAAATTCTGCTCTAGCTACTTTTCTCTCATTGCTAGGACAAAACATCCACCACCCAAAATTAAGCAAAGAAAAGTTGATTTAGCTCACAGTTTTTGCAGAGGTTTCAGTCCATAATCAGCTGGCTCCAAGGTAGGGTGGCATAGCACAGGGACAACAGTCCAAGGTGGCAGAAGAAAGCAAAAATAGCCAGAACAAATCAGGGGATCAAGCCTTTTTCTCTCTCTTGTATGCAAGCTGGACACCCTCATCCATCCCTCCCAGGGGTGGCCCTTTCTTACACAGGCTCAGGATATTTACAAAGTAAGAGCCCTGGATCCCTGCTGAGTCACTTAATTAAACTTCTAAACTTCTCAAGGTGATACAATGTATCAGCCACTACACCCATGAAGTCAACATTGAACCTATCCATTGAATATGATTCAGTTTTTATCCAACTCTATCTGTGTCCAGCATTGTGGAAAGAATCAAGTCTGTACACCAAGATACCACTGTATTTGCCATGTGTGTACCTTCTTTGCAGAAATTCTACCTTTTCTCTGTTTTTATTTTGGGCTTTCTATTGTTGAATTCTAAGTACACATTATGTATTATGAATGGAATGCCCTTATCACATATATAACTTGCAAATATTTTCTATCATTTTGCAGATTATTTTTTCACTTGGGTTTTATTTTTGTAGTACTCGAGACAGAGCCTAGGAACAAGAGTTCTATCACTAAGTTGCACTGCCAGCCCTATCTTTGCCCTTTTTTTATGTCAATATTTGAAGCACAAACATTTCAAATTTTGATGATGTTCAAATTATCTGTTTTCTTATTGCTGTGTTTTTGACATTATATCAAAAATTCATGCCTAATCCAAGGCTTTGAAAATCCTTGTGTTTCCTTTGAATGCATTTAGAGTTTTTCTGCATATTTTCTTATTTATGTTGGTTCATTTTGTCAGATGTTAGTCATATAATTCAACTGCCAATTATATAGGAGAGAAACATAAAAAATCAGTAATCTAACGACAAGTGTGATCTATCTACAGTCTCCAAGTACAATGCTCAAGTATGACTTTTCTATATTGTTGATTAAGTTTAGAGGTTGAGGCAAACCTGAATATCTGATTAGATCTAACAAGAGTGAAAAAAAAAATATTGACTGTCTCTAAGACAAAAACAAACTGATTTTTGGGGTGTGTTTTTGATGCTATGACTAGAAGGGATTAGAAGACAGAGACAGATAGGAAACATTTTCAGTATTCTGAAAAGTTTCCATGACACTTCCCTGTCTCTGCACCTCTAAGGATAGCCATTAATCTGACCTCTAACATCATAGGTTAGTTTTACCTGTTTTTGAAGTGCATAGAAATGTAACTCTATATATGCTGAAGACAGTACGTATTGTTTTACATCTGGTTTTTTGTGTTTTGTTTTGGTTTGGTTTGGTATTGGGAATGGAACTCAGGACCAGCCACACACTGTGCTACTGAGCTATATCTCCAGCCCTTGCATCTGGCTTTTTTGGCCAATATTATGATTATAGGGTAACCCCATATGGTTGCATGTGTTCATATATTTTTACTGCTGTGTAGATTAATATTCTGTTGTATGAATATATCATATTTATCAGTTTCACTGCTGAAGGATGCATTTCTATGTGGTACTTATTTTAAATAAAGCAGGGATGATCATTTTTATATTAATCTTTTGTGGGATACATTATTTTCTATTAGATAAATAGCTAGAAATGGAACTATTGCATCATAAAGCATATTGCTATGGTTTGCGAATAGGTGTCTTCTCAAAGCTTCATACAGTCATAGGGTGGATTTCTAGAGTTTATGATTAACTCATGATCCACTGAGATTATGGGTGTGAGGGCTGCACCTGCCCTGGGGCAGGTAATTTGCATTTCAATGTAAGGAGGGAAGAAAGGCTAGCTGCTTGAGCAGCTGCTACTCCTCCATTGCTCTCTTGCTCTCTGCCGCCACCAGCAAAGGTGCTTTTTCTACAATATTGGTCTTATGTTAAATATATATATATATATATATATATATATATATATATATATATATATATCTTATTGCCTAATTTTCTTGCTGCATCCATAGTAACTTGGTTCCACACCAAATTCTAATGTAATATTTCTGAAGCATTTTAAACAGCAACCAAACCCAATGTCTACTGTACCAGTGATTCAGGGAACTCAAAGTGATGACAGTATGAATAACAGAGATGAAATACAGCCAGCCCTTCATATCTTAGGCACTGAACTGATGGATTCAACCTACCAAGGATCAAAATATTTGGAAAGGGCTCAGACTCCATTTGCCTAGCATGTATGAGGTCCTGAGTTCAAATCCCAGCACCAGAAAACACTTCATCTGTACTCATACTTGTATTTATCATTATTCCCCAAGTAATATAGTGTAAAAACTATTTATGTGGTACATAGTACTAGATTTCAAAAGTTATCTAAAGATGATTTAAAGTATACAAGTTAAGGTTAAAGAAACGATGTGTGCACATATGTGTGATACTGAAATTTAACTCAGAGCCTTCATGCTGAGCTACATCCCCAACTCCTTTTTTTTTTTTTTATTATAGGATCTTGCTAAGTCACTAAATTGCCCAGGCTGAGCTCAAACTTATGATCCGTCTGTCTCAAGCTCCCAGAATGCTGGGATTACAGATGCGCACGACAACTCTTAGTTTATGTAAAACACTGTATAAATCTTTGTTATTTATGTAGGGTCATAAAACCAAGAACCTGCTGAAATCCGGGGTCTACTATAATTTCAAAGGAGGTATTAACCATGATAGCATGAGTGCCACCTACTGGACAAATGCTGTTAAGACGCATTGATGTAAAAATTCTTTTTTTTTTAACTTTATTTATTTATTTATATTATAGCCGCCTCAGCCTGCCCAGGGGGTGGGGCTGGCGCAGCACGTGGTGCTGGGGATCGAACCGTGGTCCCTGAGGTTGCCTAAGCTGGCCAAAAAGCATGCGCTTTAGCCTGCTGAGCTATCTCACTGCCCCCCTCCTTTTTAAAACTATGTAAAAATTCTAAGGAAATTTTAGTCAACTAAACAAAGCAAAAATAAATAAGTAAATAAACACAACAATCAATATATAAGAAGAATATTATGTTATATCATTCCCGGGTTTATATCAGGGTTCTGTGATATCTTAGTATTAGAAAATTAATCATTATAGGACTACTATAGATTGCAAGAGAAAAACTTCTATGATCTCAATAAATGCAGAAAATATTTGATGAGCTTCAATATTTGGTTAAGATAGTAAATTATATAAATCAGACTCATATATAAGCATTATATTGTCTCCCTAAGAGACTGAAAGAGTAAACAAGCCCAAAATATACAATAGATAATATGAAACGGAAAGGAACTGCTCAAAAGGAAAAAGCTATTGGGAAGGGGAAAAAGAGAAAAGAAGTATGGGAAAAGAAGAATATATATATATATATATATATAGATAGATAGATAGATAGATAGATAGATAGATAGATAGATATAGATATATAGATAGATAGATATATCATATAGATATATGGATATATAGAGATAGATAGCTAAAATTAGTTGGATTAGGTGTGTTAAATATACTTTTGACTTACCATATCTGCAACTTCCAGTGGGTTTATCAGGACATAACCTCATGAAATGAACAGCATCTGTATGTATTAAAGGTAGAGTCAATGGGATTGGCTGATAGACTAGATGTAAGCAGGGTGTGAGAGAAAGAGAGAAATTAAGAATGACATCAAAGTTTTTGGACTCAACATTAGGAAAACTGGAGATGGAGAAAATTCGTATGAGGATTAGGAATTCCATTTGGATGGAGATCCCTAACCAACACTGTTCTGGAGCTATGGGTATTTTTAGTCTGGACTTTGAGAGAGAGAACTCAGCAGGAGACTTACTTTTTCAAATCATTCTCTCAAAAAGATAGATTTAAAATTCTAAAACTGGATGAGCTCTCCAAAAAGAGTAGGAAAAGAAACTTAAAAATTGAATCCTAAGGACCAGTGAGATAGCTCAGTGGGCTAAGTGCCTGCTTAGACAAGTATAGGAAACAGGATTCAATTCCTGGCACCACGTGCTGCACAGGCCTCAGCCCTGTCCCTTGGCATGCTGAGCCAGCCACGGAGACTGGGCATGGTGATGCATTCCTGTAATCCCAGTGCTAGGGAGGCTGAGAACAGGAGTGTCACTACACAGTGAAACCCTGTACCAAATACACTTTTAAAAAAAAAAAAAAAAAAAATGAATCCTAGGGCCCTTCCATGCTGAGGGATAAGAGACAGGAAGGTTTGGGTACAGTAATGTGCATAAATCAGACTTCTCTATCTTGAGATATGAACTTTCACTCTATCTCCTTCCAGGGGAGGGCTCCTCCTCTTCTAGATCACTACCTGACTGGCTAAGTGAATGCTGCTCTGCCACACTGCCCTCAAAAAGCCACAGGACATCCAGCTTGTTTCAACACACTGCCCCGATCTGCTGACAACCCTCTTGGCATTGTTTCCTCACTACTTCTGTCTATTCAAGAACCTGATCTGTTGGCTTCAAAAAGAGAAAATGCCACCAGAAAAACTAAACTCCCCTCCTCTATATCCCTTAATTAATCATCCCTGATTCTGTTCCATCCTTCACCTACTGCAGTGAGCATGTTCTATAGCAACACAAGCTCTAGAAAGGGCTTCTCAGGGTCTTAACACGGACTAACACTTACTTTGCTAGTCTGAGAGTCTCAGAGCCCTTCTACTGCCTTAGTTGAAATAATAAATTTTACAAAGTTATTATAGAAATATACTTCAGTCTGTGTTATCTCCTGTAAGCTTTCTATTTGTTTCCTTATAGGACTAGAGACATATAGTGAAATTGGAATCGTTACTGACAAAGTTTTCACATTATACTACGATCACTTGGGATTTATACATAAACTGACTCCAGATCGCTTTGAATCCTCAGAAAGCTCCAGGCTTTTTGGACCGGTCAGTAGTGTATTGTACTGAAACAACTTCCTTTGTTAGAAGAATATGTTCCACACTGTACACAGAAAATAATGATAAAATATTTTCCTCAGGACAAATTCTTATTAATGTACTTTGCTCTATTTAACTAAAGGAAAACCTCTATGTGTCTGGGAATCTCCAAAATCTCCCATCCACATAGCAGAGTTACATAGCTGCAGTTTAGCACCAAATGCCTTTATGCAAATGTCTTTTGGCAGAAAACCACCAGGTCTTCTAAACCAGATGCTTTATTCCCAAAGGAATCCCAGATGGGTTAATTCCCTGCCTCCTAAGGTCAGCCTTGAAAAAACAAGTTCTGGCTCACCTTTCCTCTTTCCCATTAACCCTACCCTTTAATTTCCTCTTTTCCTAATGCCAATGTACAATAGAATTATTATCTTCATTACACTCCTCTAGATGTACTATAGATAGATTTTTATAATAACTGGAATGTGTAATATGCTATTTATAACGATGTATATGCCTAAGAATTCATCATGGACATGCAGTGGTGAAAGTGAACATTCACCAATACAACAGCAAATAATCAGTCTTTTCACTAGGGTTTAATAAAGCCTTCTCTCTAGCTTAAAGAAAACAGAAGAATGAATGAATCTCATTTTAAAAGATCATTCCAATTACCAGGCCAAGACTGCAGGTGAGAGAATGGTGTTTTCACATCCCGTGGCTGAGACACGCTTATAGAATGAGGGTGGGAACATCCACATGCAAGTGCTCTGCTACCGCATGTGGATTTGCATGTGTACAATGAGTGACATGAACAAGAAAGTAAAACTAACCAAAAAAGTGGTCACCTCAATGCTTCACTAACTTCATAATTCTGCAGAAAGTACTTCAGCTCTCTTATGTGAAAGTTTAAATTATTACAATGAAAACCCTATAGGGCTGGGGCTGGGGAGGTAGCTCCAAGGCTCAAGTGCTGCTTGGCAAGTGTAAGATCATGAGTTCAAACCCTGGTCCCACAAAAAAAAAAAAAAAACCTATACGGCTGACAAGATAG
Organism: Myocastor coypus; assembly: GCA_004027025.1. Classification (NCBI taxonomy): domain Eukaryota; kingdom Metazoa; phylum Chordata; class Mammalia; order Rodentia; family Myocastoridae; genus Myocastor; species Myocastor coypus. The sequence continues at coordinate 17,832 of PVJA010003822.1, read as the reverse complement.
CTCAGCGGTCTAAAGCACTTGCTTAGGCAACTGCAGGGATCAAGGTTCAATCCCTGGCATCACATGTTGTTGTGCCAGCCCCAGCCCTAGGCAAAACATAACATAACATAAAAAAAAAAAAAAAAACTATAGCCTGGGGGTGGGTTATACTCAAAACAAGTTTAAGAACCTCATATTCAGTTCTCTCTCTCTCTCTCTCTCTCTCTCTCTCTCTCTGAAAAATATAATTGCTAGCCCTTGTAGTGTAGAAGGCACTGCTGCAAGTGCCTAAAATCTTTATAAATTACTTATTCCCATTTTACGAAGAGGAAAGTAGGTGCAGAGAGGATGAATAATTACCCCAAATTACTTAACTGCTTAATTACTGGAATCAGGCATGTATCCTAGGCAGCTGGCTCCAGGGCCTGTCATTTTACCAGCCCTGTTTCCAAAGCTCTTCCATTTTCCATGAGTCCAAAAAATAGAGAGGCTGACGGAAAAAATATAACAAAAATGGGTCTTGGAGGTACTGTTTATTGAGTGTTCTCCCAAATGGTCCGTACCATTTACTACCTTCTTCCCATGTCCTTGCAATACAGTCAATTCCATCAGCCCCTTTGGGATTAATTCCCACTTTTCTCACCCCTATAACTTCCCAAAACTGAACGGAATTAAGATTGAAGAAGGAAGCCAGGTGTGGTGGCGCACGCCTGTAATCCCAGCACTTGGGAGGCTGAGGCAGGAGGATCAGTGTGAGTTCGAGACCAGCCTGGGCTACAAAAGGGAGCCCAAGGCCAGCCTAAACTGCATAGTGAGACCCTGTCTCAAAAAGACAAAAAGAAAAAAAAAAAAAAAAAGATTGAAGAGGGATATGCTGAAGAAAAGCTATGGGCAAAGTCAAGGCAGGAAAATCACAGGCCAACCTGCGCAACTTAGAACTTACTGAGACCTGTTTCAAAATAAATAAATAAATAAATACAGAGGAAGACCCTCAATTCAATCCATAGTACCCAGTACTAGAAGTGGGCGGGGAACTACAGGTTAAAATTCCAGGGCAGACATGCTTTTATTGACTCTGAGGGAAGCTGGTGAATCAAAGACTGTGAGAAATAATATTACTTTGATGTTAACTGGAAAAAATCTGTTGTTTGAATTTGTCATAACTGAAGTATAAAATCATTTAAATGTAATATTTTCATTTTTCTATTCCTAGGCTCCTGATATGGGCTTTGACACTGCACTTGCTTTGCAGTATATCTCCCCAGATGAAATAATCTTTTTTGCCTATGTACCTCCAAATGAACCTCAGGAAACTATATACACCAAAAAGTTCAATAATATGCATTTTGGAAAACTGATACACTACAGGTAATTAGTGATTTGCCTCACATTTATTTAGACTGGTATTTACATTCTACACTGTGAAACTATTTATTTAAATAATTTTCTTGATCCAACAAGTCTTTCTTGGATTCCTCACAAGGCCAAATACATTTATAAACTCCAAGTTGTCTTGTCTGCATGACCCTTCAGTTTTAGAAATGCAGTGCCATTTATATCATCACCAAAGACAAACTGTAGAAATGTGGCCGTGGATACTTCTTCTCCATGATATTCACTCATTCATGTGAAAATTGTTCCATGTCCTAACAACAAATACATCTAATCTAACGGAAACCATTTTTCATGAAATGCTCCGTGACAGTGTATACAGAATTCTCAGAAATTCTTCTAAGGTGTTGCAAAACCCAAAGTTCGTTAGTTTCCTTTAAGACATAAAAGTAACTTTTTTTGGGCTGGGGAGATAGCTCCGAGGCACAAGTGCCTGCTGGGCAAGTGCAAGGTCGTGAGTTTGAACCCTGGTCCCACAAAAAAAAAAAAGAAAAAAGTAACTTTTTTAACATTCTTATTTCCCAGCCCTTTTTAAAACATGTTTTTGTTTGTTTGTTGTTTGTTTTTTCCTGACACAGTGTCTTGCTAATCTGCAAGGTTCTCTAAACTGGGCCCACACTTGCAAACCTGCTTAAGCTTCCCAGAGTCCTGGAATTACAGGCATGTATCACCTTGTCCAGTTTTTTTTTTTTTTTTAGAATTTATTTATTTATTTATTATTTTTATTCTTGTTTCAGAACCTTTGTTTATTTATTCACTCATTTTTATGGCTGGCTTAGCCCGCCCCGAGGGCAGGGCTGACACAGCATGTGGTGCCAGGGATCGAACTGCGGTCCCTGAAGCCACCCAAGCTTTCCCAAGCAGGCTCTTTAGACCACTGAGCCATCCCGCGGGGCCCTCCTGGAGTCTTAGTTTTGTTTTAAAAATTCTCTTTTTAATGAATAATTAAATTCTAAAACTCGAAATCTACAACAAAAAAGGAGGATTTCCTGTTACCAGAAGTTCACTGCTATGCTGGGGATGTTTGTGTCTCCACAAAATTCACACGTTGAAATCCTAACCTTTGGAGAAATCAAGGCAGGCTACAGTGAGGAAAGTGAGGATAGCAGTCTCCTCACAGCATCTGTGTCCTTCTGTGTTATCTAAAACTCCAGAGAACTTGAAAAAAATTCTGCATACAGGTCCTGAGAAGCAGAGCTGGTGTCCCATGCCTCAGGCTGGTGGCAAGTCTAGGCTATTCTGTAGAAAGCATGCTCAAATTCTCACTAGAAGTCCACATGCAGAGATTTGGGAACCATTCTGTACATGTGTTCTGGGATCTTTGTAGTTAACTAGTCACTTCTCCAGCCAGTTTTACCATATTCAAACCTTCTAGTTCATTTTCACTCTTTCTTCATCCTCATTCTAATCTTTTCTTGAGAGCTTGTCTGGAGGTTCTAGCAGGGGAGCACAGCTATGCATATAGGCTTGACTGAGGAAAGGATCTTCTTCTATTTGTCCTCTTCAGCCAAGCACACAGATTCAGGAGGGACACACATGGAGCATTGAAAGAAGAGGCACCCACCTTGCCAACCAGATTGGCTGAGTCAACCCTGGGAATCAACGGGGTGACAGATGTCACAGCCAGATCACCCTCACATCCTTGAATCTTAAGCATTAGAGTTGAGATTTTAAAAAGAAAGATGAGGTACAAGGGATAAGAGGTCCTCCTAATGCCACCCCCTAGAATCCTTTAAGGAGAACAGCACCTCTCTTACTGCTCTTACAACTGGTGACAACTACCTCCCAGGCCCTCTGCCTCTGGAAGTCGAGCACAGTGTTGGGGGTGCCTTCATTACTTTTCTTTCATTGCTCAGACAAAATACTCAACACCCAAAGTTAAAGAGGGAAAGACTGATTTAGCTCACAGTTTGTAGAGGTTTTAGTCCTTAATCAGCTGGCTCCAAAACAAATTGGCATAGAAGAAGAGCAACAGTTCATGACAGCAGAAGATAGCAAAAACAACAAGAGCAAAAAGGGGACAATCAAGCCTCCTTTCCTCCTCTACAGTTGCATGCAGGCTACCTCCCCTAGGGCAGGTGTAGCACTCACACCATCTCCACACCCTCCTTGTGCACAGGCTGAAGATGTTTATAAAGTGAGGACTCTGGCCCCATGATGAATCCAGCTGAAAATGCTGTAATTCTGTTTCTTCTGTTTCTTGAGGGAAGGGCATGAAAATAAGAAGTCCAGGTTTGATAAGTTGTCTTCAAAAAGCCCCTATGACCACCTGAAACTTTGGGGATATATACAGACACAAACATAACAAGGGGTCAGTCCCTTTATCCCTTCAGCATTCATTCTGAGTAGTAGAGTAGTATTTCTTTAGATGTGTGCCTCTCCTCTATTCCAGCACTGCTTTTGTATCCTGGAAATAAACGTCACCTAAATTTTGTGTTAAGATTTTTTTTTTTTTTTTGTCTTTTTGAGACAGGGTCTCACTATGCAGTTCAGGCTGGCCTTGAGCTCACTTTTGTAGCCCAGGCTGGTCTCGAACTCACACTGATCCTCCTGCCTCAACCTCCCGAGTGCTGGGATTACAGGCGTGCGCCACCATGCCCGGCTCCTTGTGTTACAATTTTTTAAAGTTTTATTTTATCTCTCTAATACACACATATCAAAATGCATTATTTGATTTAGCAACATGGACTTTCTTCTGTGTCTTGATCTCTCCATATGACATGATGCTTTTTCAATATTTTATGAAAAACTTGTTAAATTGTTCCATGTTGATAGATGTAATTCACCCCACATGAATATGCCACAATTTACTTAGCTACTCCCCTATTGCAAACTCTTTTAGTTTTAAAGTTTTTATTCTATCTGGAATTTGTGATTTGGTGAATAATGTGAAGTGGAAATCTGATTTCTTTCTTTGTTTATTACTATAGATAATCAGCTATCCACCCAAGCACTGCAATTTCCCCTACTGATTTGCAGTATCACTCTGTCATATCATAGGTCCATGTTTGCACTTGTTTGCTTCTGTCCTCCTCTGTTTTACTCGTGTCTTTATCTTCTCCATGTCATGCTAACTAAATTATTCTATGTGACATTGTGAACATCCCCCTTTCAGTTGCCTTTTCTTAGATTTTGTTCTTTCTTTTAAATCTTAGACTCAACATGTCAACTTCTATTAAGGGGAGAACTATTAATAGAAATACATCTTGCAGCAATCAAATTCTTCTTCATCCCTGCAGTTATACCTTCAGTGGGAATTTCTTGCTGTTCCCTATGTAGTAAAATAATTCCACTTAGTTCTCTTAGAATTTTAAAAGCAAGTCAGCTTTCTGTCCATTAAGAAGGAGAGTTATATAATCCTTCCTTCTGCAGTATGCCTCGGCCTGTGCCCTGCAGAAGAGTGTCTTTGCTTCATCTCTCTCAATCACTTAAAGATCTCGCATCCTAGAGAAGAAAAGTGAGGGAGGGAGTGAAGCAAAGCTACAGCTACCCAATCAACTCTTTGGAGGCATATGTCCAAGAGTGTCCCAATGCCCATCATTTTGTGACTTAACACTTTTACCTCCTATAAAAGAAAGTTCAGGGAAGTAGGAGATGCTTCAGCCTGTTTCCTTCCATCCTCCATCCCCCACTCCATTGCACCCAAGTCACCTGCACTAATAATGAGGATGAGTCTGGCTTACTGCCTGCCCTACTATGTCCCAAGCTTTTACAAGAAACCTGTGATGTTTGCATTGATCAAGTGCATCAGCATTTCCTGACTCGCATGCTAGCACAGACTTGGTCTGTGATGCTTTATGTTTACAAGTTTAGCTGATTCTTACTTGCATATTCTGTACCCAACACTGTGTTCCCTCTTTCCTATTGCTCATCCGTGGATAAGACTGCACTGGTGTTCACTCTTAACCTTTGGAATGGCTTATGCCTTAGCCATTAAGGTTGGTTCTATCTTAATCCATTTTCTGTTGTTGCAACAGAATACCTGAAATTGGGTAATTTATAAAGAAAAGAGGTTTGGTCTCATGGCCTCTGGAAATTGAAAACATTAAAATCAAGCAGGCACAAGAGCGGAGCATTCCTAGTGCCATTTAAGAACATTGGCAGACTCTGGGAAGCCTGTGGGACTCTGGTAAGCTCTGACCTTCCTTAGTCCCCAGCACGCAGATGTGGAGCTTCTGCTGGTGGTCGTCAAACTTTTAAGAACTTAGGTGGACTCTTCATAGCCTGTGGGATGCAGGAGAGCTGTAATCTGTGGGCCCCATGCATGCAGGCATGGATGGAGCTTTCCTCATGCCATTTAAGAAATGTGGCTGACTCGGGGCATCCTTTGGGACTCTGTTAGCTCTGACCATCTTTAGCCTCCAGTGCACAGGTGTGGAGCATCTGGTGGTGCCAGTTGAAACTTTTAAGAATTTAGGAAAACACTGAGTGGTCTGGGGGAGACAGGAGAGTTACAATCTGTAGGCCCAGGACAAGAAGACAGAGAGCTTTCTTGCAGTGATTTAAGAACTTTGGCAGGACAGCGCTGATCCCTCTGCCACAGCAGCCATCAAAGAACAGTAGCCATGGCCCTCTGCTACCCCATGGCCATGGGCCCCAAAAAGTGCCAGAAGGTGACTAAGAATGTGAACAAACTGAGGCACAGATGCTGTCATGGATGCCTCTCTAAACACCAAGCTCACACGGGACATGATCTGGAAGGTATGCTGCTTTGTCCCCTGTGAACGGCACACCATGGAGCTGCTCAGGGCCTCCAAGGACAAACGTGCCCTAAAGTTCATCAAGAAAAGGATGGGGACACACATCCACACCAAGAGGAAGCGTGAGGAGCTTAACAACGTGTTGACTGCCATGAGGAAGAGGAAGGCAGCTGCCAAGAAGGACTGAGCCCCTCTGGAATAAAGCTTTGCAAGAAAGAAAGAAAGAAAGAAAGAAAGAAAGAAAGAAAGAAAGAAAGAAAGAAAGAAAGAAAGAGAGAGAGAGAACTCCAGCATAAACAATACTCTTTTTATGTAATTTGTGCTGTCTCCTGCTTCATTGACACCAATTATTCTTATATTATTTTTCCTTGAGTCATCTTACAGCTGCTGAATCAATCATAATTTCCTGGCTCCTTGTTAGTTTTCAGAAATCTTTCCTTTCAGGTTCATTAGTTGCACCACTGTCTTCAAGGTCTGAAAGTCTATCTTCAGTTTCATTCAAGTGGTTCTGTTAGCTCATTTCCAGGATATCTGTTTGAATCTGTTTCATGCATTCTAATTCTTTCCTGTATTGTTCAACCTGTATTATTCACTCATTTCCACCAAAACAAGTGTTTTACAAAAGGAGAGAAGGTTAACACTCCCCTTGATGAGGATGGAGGAGGCCCTCAGGCCTGACAACACACACAGGGTTAAGGCATTGCCACCTACTTCACCAAAACGATTCCATTATTTTTCTCTATTTTTCTATCTTTGTCTTCTTCAGCTGTGCTGAGCAATTTTTTCATAATTATTGTCCTTTCTTTTTGTACTTCAGAGATTACTTATGATCTTATTTATTTTATAGCCTAATGCATTTGGGTTTTTTGGGTTTGTTTGCTTGCTTGCTTGATTTTTCTTTTTTGTTTGTTTGGTTGGTTGGTTGGTTGGTTTTGGTTTGGCTTTTTTCCTTCAGTTGGTATCGTTTCAGAAATTTCAGGTATGTGATTTGCAAGTTCTTATATGTCTTTGTCTTCTCAATTTGTTCTGGGTGAACTGGAGGGTTAAGATGGCCTTTTCCTCCTGTGTTTCAGCATTTTTGAGCTCCCAGTAATTACCCAGACTTAGCAGCAGTGGGAGAATGGTGAGGCATGGGTCAGTAAGGTTTCTACTACAATGAGAATCAGTGTCGGACTTAACCAAAGCTCTCACTACTAGTGGGAGTGACTGGCTGATACTTAACAAAGCTTCAGTGTAGGTGATAGGTTCTGGCTGGATTCACCAGGATCCCATGGACCACCCAGAATCCTCCTAAGTTCTTAAAATTTTGGACCAGTGTCAGCAGCAGCAGCTCGAAAACTGTGCTGGGAGCCAATGGGTGCAGCTTGCCAGAGTCCTACAGGCCATCCAGAGTCCCTCAAAGTTCTTAAATGGCATCAGGAAAGCCTTCACACACTTGACTCCTATTAATCTTATATTGCTTTTCTTTGCATCACCTTGCAGCTGCTAAATTGTTAATTTCTCATTTCTTGCTATTTTAAGAGAGCTTTCCTTTCATGTTCACTAGCTACAATGCTGTCTTCAGGGTCTGAATGTCTCTCTTCATTTTCATTCAAGCAGTTTTTACAGCTTTTAATGGAATTCTTAATTTCCTAAATATCTGTTTGACTGTTCTCCATGCATTCCAATTCTTTCTTGTATTGTTCATTCAGTGTTTCCATCATGTTTTTATTATCCTCTTTTTTTAATCTATGTCTTCTTTAGATATGCTGAACAGTAGCTCTTTTAGCACATGTCAGATAGCTTTCTAGGAAGTTTGTCCTACCTTATAATCTCACCAGTAGTGGGTGAACACATATTAAAGTTATCTCCACTCACTTCTCACCACTACTGAACCTCGTCATTTAGAATCTTTACTGAATGGTGATATGATTCAACGGTAATGTCCTTGCTTGATATGCATAAGGCCTTTCATTCCACTTCCAGCACCACTACATAAATAAGTCACTGAGCATACATGTCTATTATCCTAGTATTCTGGGAGACTGAGGCAGAAATAACAAAAGTTTGAGCCCATCGTAGGTAACTTAGCAACTTAGCAACTAGGTAACTTAGCAAAATTTTAAAAGGGCTGTGCGTGTAGCTCAGTACAAAAGCCCTGTGTTCAATCCTCAGTAAAATAAATAAATACATAAATTTCCTAATTTCGTAAATCAAATATTTTTCCTTTTGTTAATTACCCTTTCATTGACAACTAACAAGTTTGAACAAAATGTTAATCAAATGTTCATTTGCTATCACGGATTATAGTTTATTTGTAAATTGTATCTTCATACATTTGCTCATCTAGGCCTCTATAATATCCAAACTGCTTAATGTTTGTTGGTTTGTTTTTAGTAAAACTGGAACAGCATACATAAGAAAGATACTGGAACATAAAACTCCTGAAGAATTTTTATCATCAGCTATTGCAGAAATGATACAGCCTTTTGGAGTAGAAGAAGAGAAGGACAGCCCTTGTTTATCTAGTTCGCTTTCCATTACTGAAGAAACTACAAAGCCCTCCTATAAACTTAGCCTTGACTTACAAGGTAAGTGTTAAAACATCTCTGGTGACTACAATAAGTGAGAAAAAATTTGAGAAGACTGTCTCTGCTCAGTCTAGAGCAATAGGCTTCAAATTTTCCTCTAATTGTCAATTTACTAACGTTTACATTTGCTTAGATTCCTGATGATTTATTTGTCCCTGATGCCGGGCGTGGTGGTGCATGCTTGTAATACCAGCGCTTGGGAGGCTGAGGCAGAGGATTGGTGTGAGTTGGAGACCAGCCTGGGCTACCAAAGTGAGCTCAAGGCCAGCCTCAACTGCATAGCGAGACCCTGTTTCAAAAAGACAAAATAAAATAAAATAATATTTGTCCCTGATATAATAAAATCTACCTATAGCTCCATCAACATATCATGAATAGTAGTGCTTTCCATTTATTCTCATGATGTTATTTTATCTTAACAGTGCTAAAAAGTGAGGCAAATGGCCCGTGATATAGCTCAGTGGACTAAGTGCTTGCTTAGGTAAACACAGGAGACAGGGTTGGATCCCTGGCACTGCAAGCCATGCTGCCCCCGTCTGGGGTATGTTGAGCTGGCAATTGAGCCCAGTTGTGGTGTCACAGGACTGTAATCCCAGCGCTAGGGAGGCAGAAATCAGAAGGATTACTGAGTCCAAACTGCATAGTAAAACCCTGCACAAAAAAAAGGGGAGGAGGCAAAATATATCAATTAAAAATGAAAAACTTTAGGAAAAAATAAATCCATGCAGGTTTTCCCTATGTATTGAAATAATTTTAAATCACTTGTATGGTATATTTCTATTTCAAAAGAGTATCATTGTATAAGGATAGGTAGAATATCTACATATATATCAAAGCACACAAAAATTAGTATCCTTTGAGGATTTTGGCCTTACATCAAGTAAATGGCAAACCATTGTACAGATTTGTGCAAATGTTGACATAATCTGTTTCAATTAGATTGCATTGGCTACTGTGTCAAGAATATACTGGGCAGCTAGACGTGGTGGCACATACCTGTAATGCCAGCACTCAGGAGGCTGAGTCAAGAAGATCATTACAAGTTTGAGCCCAGCCTGGACTACAAAGTGCGCTCAAGGCCAGCCTATATAATAAGACCCTGTCTCAAAAATAACAGACTCAGAAAAAGAGAGAAGACACAGAGGAAAGCAGAGAGAGCAGCTCAGAGCCTATTGCAGTAACCCAATGGGAAAAAAAATCACATTAAATTTAAGATGCATGGAGACCGATCAGTGAGTGCACAAGCAGGACCTCTCAGCCTGTGGCCCCTGTACTCCTACTGGAAATCAGCCTCTGGCACACAGCAGCACCAACCAATCAACTGGCAGGCACACAGGTAGGACCTCTTCACCTGCAGGCTCCCACCCCACCACTGGAACTCAGCCCTTGCCCTGAGCAGTCCCATCCGACCAACAGACTGACCAGTGGGTATGTAGGTGGGACCTCTCAGCCTGTGGCCCCCTATACTTCCATCAGAACTCAGCCCTCACCCACAGCTCGTGACTGGCAGGCACATAGGCAGGAGCACTAGGCCTACAGTCTTCCACCACCAGAATTGGTACATCGCACAGAACCTAACTCAAGCATCTGCTGTGGAGCCCTGCAGCAAAATTCCCTGCAGACAGACTGAGGGTCAGCACCTACCAGCTAACCCAGGAGTTGAGCATCTTGCCAGAGGAGTACAGTGGGCTCTCATCCAAAAGCTGTACCAGGAAGAAGCTGAACACAGCAGTCAGACCCAGCCAAGCACATGGAGAAGATCAAACTTGTTAGATCCAGACCCAAATTTCACTAGCCACTAATGGCATAACTTCACCAAAGTTTTGCATAAAAGGTCAGAGATCATAACTATACAAAATGATACAGACAAGGAGCAAAATGCAATCTCAGGTCGTAAGCCCACCCAGAACAAATACAGGAGACACTACCATAGAAGAAAGTGGGAAGCATGCAGTCAAAATCCTTAAACTAGTAGCATCTGAAGCAAACAAAAAATGCAGAAACATATGGAGGAACTCAGACCTTGAAGGGCTACGGCCAAAATATTGACTACCCTTGTAACCCTTCTTTTTCTCTAATTTTTGCTCTGTAAATTTACATTTTTAACCCTCCAGAAGAAATGCTTAGTGGTACTATTGCTATATAACATAGATACTTGAGCATAACATCACTGTCTTTCTGAGTATCAAACATCTTAGACTTACTTGGAATTGGTATTTTCTACCAATCATTCATATTCTAATAAATCTCTATAGAATGTGATAAAAGCAGTTACACATTTTTAAACAGAAATTTAGAAATCTAAGCATATACAAATTTGTAGCCTGTCAATCCTATGACATTTTTCCTAGTCTCTTACTCTCATTTAATACACTTTTTTGTTTTCTTATAAACCAATCATTTACTTGAGAGAAATTACATTAGAAGTGGCACAAATCTAAAGGACCAGAATGACAAGCATTCCAAGAATGTTTTTACTGTTACACATTGCTATTCTCAGTGTCAAAAACATTCTAGAGGTTAGTAGTATCATTATCTAATTCATCCTTTGTATATAAGTGCATAGAGGAACTCGGATTAGATTCAAGTAAAAAATAAAAATAAATAAATCAGCTACAGAAAAGTATATAGAATCAGATCAGAAATAACCTCGTAAGTAAAAGAAAGGCATCTCTAAACTAATAGTGTCTGAAGTAAAGGAACAACTGCCGAGAGATAGAGGAAATGAGAGCAGAAATAATCTCCGAAGTAGAGAAAGAAAGGATGACTATAATGAAATACTTAATAAATGCCTCTAAAGAAGACATTGATAAAAAAAAATTAGAGGAGAATAGAAAAATGATGGAATCCTTCAAGGAGCAATATAGGAAAGAAATAGATCATATGAAAGAGTTTCAAAGAGATGTGCAAGAAAATAAAATCTCAGTCACAAACTGGCAATACCATATGAACAAAAGTGAAGATACAGTTTCAGATCTTGAAGACACACTTGCAGCTAGTGTAAAGGTAAGAAATGATCTCTTAAAAACAACTAAGATGCAGGAAAAAATAATGCAACATCTGAAAGATGATGCAAAATGAATAACGAGAGGCTAATAGAAATCAACAAGAAAAAAGGAGTTAATACAAGTAATATGAAAAGAATAAGGGCAGAAGTAATAGCAGAAAAGTTCCCAAATATGAGAAAACAATCAGACATTCAGTAACTGAAGCACACAGAACTCCAAATAATATCAACCTCATTAAAAATACACCCAGACATATATTAGTCAAGATCTCAGAAATCTAGCAGAAGAATAATGTATTAAAAGCTGCTAGAGAAAAGAAACTGATCACATTTAAAGGAAAACTCATCAGAATAATAGCAGATTTCTCTTCACAAACCATGAAGTCAAGAAGATCATGGAGCAGAGTGCTTCAAGTCTTCCATGGAAACAAATTTCAGCCCAGACAGCTACACCCAGGAAAACTCTCTTTCAAGTATGAGGTAAAAATGAAATACTTCCATGATGAGGAACAACTAAAGAATTTCATGACATCAAAGCCAATCCTACACAGACTACTAAAAACAGTATTTTAGAGAGGGACCAAAATGACCTGAACTCTACAAATGAGATCAGAAAGAACCCAACAAATAGGGCAACCAATTAAATAGAAGAAAAAGGAGTAAATCGTAGTAAGTAAAAGATATGTCAATCATAAGTCAATACATTTCAATTATAACCATCAATGTAAATGGACTCAATTCTCCAATTGAAAGAAATAGACTGACACAGTGGATTAGGAAACAAAATCCAACAATATGCTGTATACAAGAAACACACTTAAACTCATAAGAAACACATAGGCTAAAAGTTAAAGGATGAAAAACAATATTACATGCCCCAGCACCTCAAAAAAAGCAGGGGTAGAAATCCTGTTTGCAGATAGTCTAAACTTCAAACCAAGACTGATCAAATGAAATAAAGAAGGCCATGACGTACAGGTTAGAGGAAAAATTGAAGGCAAAGAGGTAACACTCATAAATATGTATGCGCCCAACCTGAGAGCACCAAGTAATATAAGACAAATCTTAATGGACATGAAAAATTTAATATCCAATACGACAATCTTAACAGGAGACTTTAACACCCCTTTATCCCAAAAAAATTGATCAAGCAGACAAAAAATTAGCAAAGAAGTAACAGAACTGAACCAGATCTTGGAACAATATTTAGTGGACATACACAGAGTGTTCCACCCAAACACTTTAGAATACACTTTTTTTTCAGCTGCACATGGCACATTTTCCAAAACAAACCACATACTAGTGCATAGGTCATGCTCAAGTGTATGCAAGAAAACAGAAATTATCCCATGCATACTATCTGACCACAGTGCAATGAAACTGGAAATAAATGACAATAGAAATCACAAGAACCCCAGAGGTACATGGAAATTAAACAACATGCTTCGCAGCAACCAGTGGGCTACAGATGAAATTAAACAAGAAATTAAACAATATCTACAATTTAATTAAGATTCAAACACAACCTAACGGAATTTATGGGATGCAACAAAAGCAATTCTTAGATTTACAACTCTGAACTCACACGTTAAGAAAACAGAATGGTAACAAAAAGATCCTCTTACACAGCACCTCAATTGACTAGAAAAGGAAGAGCAAACGAAATCCAAAGCCCAAAGATGGGAGGAAATTATAAAGATTAAAGCAGAAATCAATTCAATTGAGACAAAGAAAACAATACAAAGAATTAATGAATCAAAAAGCAAGTTCTTTGAAAGATTAAATAAAATTGATAAGCTCCTAGCTGACCTTATCAAAAAGAGTAAAGAAAGAACTCAAATACAAGCAATAAGAAAAAGGTTGAAATTACTACAGACTCAGGAGAGATTCAGAGGATCATTAATAGCTACTTTGAGAAACTTTACTCTCACAGAATTGAAGACACAGATGAAATAGACAGATTCCTAGAAAAATACAAATTATCAATACTGAATCAAGAAGATATAAGAATTGTCAATAACAGTGAATGAAATACAAAATGTAAAAAAAAAAAAAAACCTACCTATGAAAAAAAGTCCAGGACCTGATGGATTCACCACTGAAGTCTACAAGAAATTTACAGAAGATGTAATTCCAATACTCCTCAAACTCTTCAATGAAATTGAAATGGAAGTAATCATTCCTAGAGGCACTAATAGATGCCAGAGAGAGATGCAACTAAAAAAGAGCACTACAGGCCAATCTCTCTCATGATAATAGATACAAATATCCTCAATAAAATCCTCGCAAATAGAATATAGCAAATCATTAAAAAGATTATACATCACGACCAGGGAGGATTCATCCCAAGAATGCAAGAATGGTTCAACATATGCAAATCTATAAATGTAATATACTATATCAGTAGACCCAGAGCAAAAATCACATGGTCATCTCAATTGATGCAGAAAAGGGTTTTAACAAAGTTCAACATTCATTCATTTTCAAAGTCCTACAGAAAACTGGAATAGAGTGCCTCTACCTCAACCTGACAAGAGCCACCAATGACAACCCAATGGCTAACATAATTATAAATAGGGAAAAGCTGAAGTCGTTTAGTCTCAGATCTGGTACAAGAGAAGGATGTCTTCTATCACCACTCCTATTCTTTTTTTTTTTTTTTTTTGTCTTTTTGAGACAGGGTCTTGCTATGCAGTTGAGGCTGGCCTTGGGCTCACTTTTGTAGCCCAGGCTGGTCTCGAACTCTCACCAATCCTTCTGCCTCAGCCTCCCGAGTGCTGGGATAACAGGTGTGAGCCACCACTCCTATTCAATATAGTTCTGGAAACATTAGCTCCAGCCATTAGACAAGACAGAAAAATAAAAGAAATAAGATTAGGTAAAGAAGTCAAACTATCGTTATTTGCAGATGACATGATAATCTACTTGGAAGACCCAAAAAATCCACCAAGAAGCTACTAGAATTCATAGACAAATTCAGTATCATAGCAGGATACAAAGGAAACACACAAGCCTGGAGAAATCATTCTTAAAATTTGTTTGGAACCAAAAATGACCCAGAATTGCAAAGACAATTCTGGGCAACAAAGGTAGGGCAGGAGGCATTAAAATTCCTGACCCAAAGTTATACTACAAAGCTACAGTAATAAAATAAGCATGGTATTCACAAAAAAATAGATCTGAGCATCAATGGAACAGATTAGAAGATGCAGAAGCAAATACAAATACACTCAGCCACCTTATTTTCAACAAAGGGGCCAAAAATATTTATTTAAAGACAGATAGCCTCTTTAATAAATGGTGCTGGAAAAACTGACTCTCTACATGCTGAAAACTAAAACTTGACCCAGGTCTATCACCATGAACTAAACTAAAATCAAAATAGATTAAAGATCTAAATATTAAAAGAGAAACACTAAATCTCCTTGAAGAGAAAGTGGGAGGAAATCTTGAAGACACTGGGGTACGCAAACAGTTCATGGACCAAAATCAAAATGTACATTTATCACCTGAAAGAATCAACAACTGGGACTGCCTCTGGCTGAGAAGTTTTTGCACATCAAAAGAAATTACCAATAGAGTAAAAAGACAACCCACAAATTTTGAAAATATTTTAACTAATAAGTATTCAGACAAAGGTCTTCTATCTAGAATCTACAAAGAACTAAAAACCATTAGGGTCCCAAAATTCAAAGACCCAATCCAGAAATGGGCATCTGAGATGAATACACACTTCTCAGAGAAAGAAATTCAACAAGCCTATAAATACATGAAGAAATGCTCCACATTGCTAGCCATTCGTGAAATGCAAATTAAAACAACACTTAGATACCAACTCATCCCAGAAAGAATAGCTATCATAAAGAAATCAACCAACAACAAATGTTAGAGAGGCTGTGTGGAAAAAGGAACCTTCTCCACTGCTGGTGGGAATGCAGATTGGTGCAACCATTATGGAAAGCAGTGTGGAGACTCCTTAAGAAACTAGAACTGACAATCCCACTCAATCCAGCTATCCCACTACTGGGAATTTTCCCAGAAAAACTGAAAATATCACATCATAGTGATATCTGTGCACTTATGTTCATAGCAACACAATTTGTGATAGCCAAATGTTGGAAATGACAAAAATGTCCATCATCTGAAGAATAGTTGAAAAAGATGTGGTATTATTTATGCAATGGAATATTACTTAGCTATAAAGTATGATTAAACTAGAAGACTTCATATATAAGTGGATGTATCTTGAACATATACTCATAAGTGAAATAAACCAGACCTATATATGTAAACATCATATAGTCTCCCTAGTGTAAGAACTCAAAAGAAGAAATAAAATGGAAAGGCTAACACAGTTGAATGGAAACCAAGGACTTAAGCATTAAGCCACGAAGTGACTGCAAACAGAAAAGATGGGAAGCATGTCAGGAGCAAAACTATGAACTTATGTACACAGGATGAATTAGGTAATGGTCCTAAGAACCACCAAAATATTTTTCACTCTGAGGATAGCAGTGGGTGACACTAAAATTATGCTCGGAATGCCTGTCATTCTTGTCTTTTAGATTTGTGCTGCTTCTAATATAATTTCAGTTACTGCTATATTCTCTCTCAAGTAAGTGATTGGTTTACAAGAAAACAAAAAAGGGTATTAAATGTGAATAAGAGACTAGGAAAAAATGCCGTAGGTTCAACTGGCTACAACTTTATATGTACTTAGATTTGTAAATGTCTGTGTAAAAATGTGTAACTGCTTTTATCACACTGTATAGGGATTTATTAGAATATCAATGATTGATGGAAAATACCAATTCCAAGTTAAGTATAAGATGTTTCATATTCAGAAAGACAGTGATGTTAACTTCAAGTACCCATGTTATGCAGTAATAGTATTATGAAGTTTCTCTTCTGAAGGGTTAAGAATATAAGTTTACAGACCAAAACTTAGAGAAAAAGAAGGGCTACAAGGATTGCCAATATTTTGGCCCTAGCCCTTCAAGATCAGTGAGGACTAGGACATAAGAGAACCTGTGCTGTAACATCCTATAACTCACTGGTTTCCCAAATTTTCTGTTCAAGGAGATTATGGCACCACAGAGGAGAGGGATTGAAGGTATATAGTGTGCCTAAGGGGAGTCATCTAGAGAGAAAATGTTTTCTCAGGCTTTCACAGAGAGCAAACTGGTCAAGCAATGGCCATGACTCATCCAGACGGCTGACACTGACAACAGTTCTACAAAGCACTGTACATGGCTTTAAAGTAAATCCTGAGGGGATTTTACTGACCTTAGGAGATACAAAAGTTACATGTTTTGTTACACAGATCTTGCTTTAACTTGCCCTTAACCACCCAGCAGAAAAGTTTAACCATAAGGCATAAAATCTAAAGATAGATTAGTATGCTGAGCTGTAAAAGGCTTAAATCAACAGCTTCCAACATTGCCAGTTTTGCTAATAATCCATTGCAATTATGGAATGCTAGACTAAATATACAACTACTTCCTTTTAGTTCAATGAGAAGCAACTTTTTGTACCAACATTTGTTAGAAAAATTATCATGTCTACACCCTGTGCTCTATATAACTACTACAAGGACAACAATATGCATTGTATCAATTATTGGGAAGGTACAACTATTGTGTTTTTGAAAATGTCACATTGTTATATCTTATTAAAAAATAAATAAATTTAAGATGCATGTAAATCATCCAAGTGGAGAAATAAGATAGACATTTAGAAAAAATAAGTGTGAAGCTTAACACTTAAGCTCAGGAAAACCATTTGTATGTGATTGTGTTATGATACTATGTGAGAAGACCTGGAAATTGAATGGACATACAGGAAGCAAGAAATCTGTGGTTTAGGCTGAGATAGTATGGGCATAGGCCTTCTGACAATGAGCCTATGGAGGATGGGAAGAGATTGTTGGTAAAGGAGATTAGAAGATCTGGACAGAGAAAAACCAAGAGTATATCTCAGAAGCCAAGTGAGGAAGGTGTTTCAGGAAGGAAAGACTACCAGGTATGGTAGTACACTTCTATAATCCCAGCATTTGGGAAGCTAAAGCAGGAGTATCATGTCAAATTTAGAACTATCCTGAGTACATAAGACCCTGTCTCAAAAAAAAAGAAGAAGAAGAAGAAGAAGAAGAAGAAGAAGAAGAAGAAGAAGAAGAAGAAGAAGA